>JASCZW010009072.1:0-45289 GCA_034211315.2 Aedes japonicus
GCGTTAGGCTCCGTTAGGCGTTTTGTGAAGCTATCGTTCAGGTTCCTCATCCGTTGTGAGGTGCTAAATCCAATGGTTATTGAAAATTTTGAAAAGCTTATCGAAGGAAATCCTCAAACTAAGTTTATGCATCAACTGCAACTATTGGTACATGACTCTGGAGGTGAACTCCTTCTTCAGAATACATGTTCCTAATCGTGGAATACTTCCAAGACTTCTCTAGTTCTACTATAACTTTTGATCTGATCATGGAGCAAAGAAGCTCGTGGAGTACCAGATCCACTTTGTTCGGAGTACATTCCATTATATTTGCAAGTAAGTTTGGCCATATCAGATGTGACAGGAAGTTTTATACCGCCGGGACAAAAACAAATTATTCCGCTGGATTTGGTGTTTTAAACGAAATTCATCGCGCTTCCTTCTAACTTCATAATACGCATACACTATTCATTAGAGCGAGGCATTGCCTCTCTTCCCTTTGTTCAATTTTCCATTTTTGCTGATAGCCTCAGCTCACTTCAGGCTATTCATTCAATGAGGCCGGTGAAGCACTCACCGTATTTTGTTAGTGAAATACGATCTCTTTTGAGTGCCCTATCAAACAATTCCTACACCATCACCTTGATTTGGGTCCCTTTCTTGGCTCCATTCTGAGTAATGAGAAAGCGGACTCACTTGCCAAGGTGGGCGCTATGCAAGGCGAGATTTATGATCGACAAATCGCCTTCAATGATTTTTTCCTATTTTTTATCAGCTGGCAACAAAAATGGGATGCAGGGGATTTGAGCAGAGATCGAAAAAATCGTGTTTCAGAGGGTTGGATATTAGCCGGGATTTTATTAAGGTTATGTGTCGTCTAATGTCCAATCACTACTCGTTAGGCTCTCATTTCTATGGAATAGGGCTCTCAGACGCAATCAATGCGGCTGTGGTGCAGGTTATCGGGACATCAACCACGTTGTCACTGGTATTGCCTCGATTTCGAAATTGCCAGATCTGATCATTGCACATCCCTACGGAGCCGGAAAACCAGAGAAGGAAGATATCGCAGGAGACGTGCTGGGTAAGCTGGACTTGGACTATATGGGGCTAATTTATAAGTTTTGAAACAAATAGATGCATTCGTTTGATCCCCCTTAGCTGTCGTTTTAACATTTCCACTTCGTCCTGGGACGTTATTACTGGGAAGAAGGTGTTTTTCCATACCCTCAATGTGTTTTCATGGGCAATTACTGATCACATTCTGATTATAAGAATGATTTTTGTGTAGACTGCTTCATTGGTTCGTCAGTAATTATCTCGTGGAATCCAGAGGAGCCAGATCTCTTCTGTACGGCCGTTTGCCATAAAATTTTGGGGAAGTTTCCTCTCTAACCTTTATAAGCAGGTGAGCTTTTTGGCAGTCACTCCTGATTTTCTTGAAAATTCAGATCTAACAACCCAATTCATGTGCCTGAATTTCTGAGAAATTCCTGTGTGAACTAAGAGGAAGTACCGCCTATGCTTTTGGAAAGATTCTTCCTGCTTTTCTGAGAAGTATCTACCTGAACTTTTTGGGATTCCTGAATTTCAAGAGAGCATTATTCTGGATTTCTGGAATGTTCTGAACTTCACCAAAAGCTCTCTAGCACTTCTGTGTAATTTCAATTGAAATTAAGGAAGTTTCCTTCGAAACTTTCTGGGAAGTCCTCTTCGAATCTTCAGAAGCTCTTCCCTGATGTTTTTGAGAAATTTCCTCTTGAACTTATAGGTAGTGCCATATCTTGTAAGTTTCTTTCTGTTTTCGGTGAATTTATTTCTTGAGCTAATTCTTTGTAAGCCAAAAGTCCTATCATGAATTCCAAGAAAATTTGAATCGATACTTTGAGAAATTCTCCTTAAATTTGTTGGAAGTTTCTTCCTGAACTTCTGGAAAGTCCTGAACTTTTTGAGAATTTCTTTCTGAGCTTTGGGTGAAGTTTACTCCTGAATTTCTGAGAAATTCTTGCTCAATCTACTAGGAAGTAACTTCTATACTTCTGGAAAGTTTCTTTTTGTTCTTTGAAGAGGTTTTTCTCCTGAACTTGGAGAGAAGCTCTCTTCTGAAATTCTGAAAAGAAATATTCTCTTCTGTACTTAAGGAAAGCTCTCTATAACTTCTGGGAAGCTGAGACCAAGCTTTTGGAAAATGTCTTCTGGAGATTCTATTCCTGAAACTTAGGGAGGAGTTCTCTTCCCTAAATTTCTAGGATGTGTTGTTTTGAGCATTGTGGAAGTTTGTTGCTAAATTTTGAGAAATTTTAGGTAGGATCTTTGAACTTCAGGGATGGAATCTTGGGAAGAGTTCGAGAGCCTCTGGAAAGTTCAAAACTTCTAAGAAGTCCTCTGCCCCAAACTTCTTTCCCGAAGCTCTGAGAAGTTCTCTCCTGTTTTTTTTTTTTGAGATGTTTCTATCCTGAACATCTAAGAAGCTTATCTTTCTGAAAAAATAATGGTTTTGTATATTTCTTGACTTGCTCAATCAATAACCAGTAACCGATAAAAAACGCGTATCAAAACAAGCTCATACTCGAAAAACTGTTTCCAGAACAGTCGCTGCGATTTCCCAGCGGTCGATTGAGTCGGCCCATACTTAACGCGATTTCTTCAATCTCGATATCTATAATAGCAAGATAAACCCGTCGAGCACAGTGACGCTCGACTTGACTTCTATAATTGGCCCGATAGTTACTAAGTTATCGTTGTAAAAATGAAAAAGAACTCGACTCCGTTGTAAGCTTCACAAATAAACAATTCGGTAAAAAAAGTATGCGCCAGCAAAGTGTAAAAATGTGTGCTTGAATAAAAAGGACGCAAGGTACAATCATGGCAGGTGAGACTTAACACTGCTCTCCCTCATAGAAAATCACTTCAACTTCCTTACAAATCCAATATCTGGGGAGCTCTTATAAGCCGAACAGATCAACGGAGGGCTGACATAGACATGGACACTGCAGATCGGCCAGCCTGGGAAGTTGGAGAGTGCTCTAGGTTGAATCTGACGCACAGGAAATCGCAGCAGCAGCAGTAGCAGGATTAGTTGATTCATGGCGTTCAACGATCTTCCTCCTCTCTAGGAGTGCCCTCCAAAAACTTCTGGTAGATCGGCGCCCAGCGGAGCATGAGTGATCAATATGGCGGTATCCGTTCGTCCATCGCACCGGGCGTCGCAGCTTCCGGCACTTTTCCGGCCAACCCGCCTTCTTACCACTTGCAACCTGCAATAAGAAATCGCGCACATGCATTGACGTGCAGGAATATCAGCTCTCGATCAAAGTGGGAGGGGTGAATCTCCAGCAGCAGTAGTTTGAGTCTCGATCGAATCTGCCGGCCGTGCATCGATGCATATGACGGTTATTTCCCGGTCGATGGATGTTTCGTGGTGACTTAGAGCACTTCTACACTCCCTTCAGGTTCTGGTTAATCGTTTGAACAAGTGCCGCTCCGCTTGGTCGTTCGTCGCAGGATGATACGGCACACCCATTTTGTGCGCCACGCCATTCGTCTTGAGAAACCGCTTCAAAACTTCCAAAGTAAACTGGACGCCGCGATTGCTCATCAGTATATGTAGATGTGATGCTAAACCATCTGTAGTTCTTGCAACACATGTTGACAGTGTATTCGGGTTGTATTGACAACGCATCGGCGTGAGATGAAGCAGTACGTTTCTAAAGAATGGACCCGCAAAAGCTTGCTACCATCTCCTCAGTATTCCGATCCATGCCTTCAGCCTCCGGTTACGGCTTCTTGTCTTCCACAACACACTATAGCTCTTCAGGGTGAGAAGCATGTCACGTCCACATAATTGGTGTTGTTGAGCTGGGCGGGCGGAAATCTCCCGCATCCGGCCATACCGCTCCCGATCGAAAATCATCCGCCGATACAAACCAAACAACTTCCCGATGAATCCAAAACACTCACAGCACCGAGACAAAGACAAAGAAAAATTTTTGTCGATTTCCACCAACGAAAACAAAACGATTCTCAACGATCCACTTCTGGGCCCATAATCTGTTAGAAGGGATATGGCCAAAGGAGAGCGCAGCTACCCGAAGCTAGGAAATTGAGACGTCAAAATCATTGAAAGAAAAATGCATACTAATGGAGATGGAAATACACGTGTTTCCTTTACGCGTGGTTTGGTAACGTGAATGACAGTGGCAAAATTTTTGCTTTGCTCTTTTGTTGCGAAGTGTATCAGCGCCCTGTACGCCGAGGAAAAATTTCTATCGTTATACCGATAATTAAATCATGGTCAAAGATGACTATTGCATATAGCCATTATGAACCAATAACCATGAAAATGGACGAATTCACCACGTTCATGACATTCTTGACTATGATCATGGTAAAAAGGACTATTCCAACATTATGGTATATGTTGAATCAACTATTTTAATGGTCGTTTTGACCATGATCGCCGGTCGGTTCAAAATCACTATAGTGCAAGAAGTCATCCCTATTCCCAAAAACGGTAAAATTGACTTTCAAATTTATCTCTGTGTAGCTGAATACACCGACAAAATTTCCGTACGGATTGCCCATCCGAAAGTCCTGGGTTTCTCCTCGATCAACCTCTCTACACCTTCTGGGTCCACCTAACACATTCCAGATCCAACTATTAGAGGCCGGCCGTATTTTTAAATCAAGTGTCCAGATTCTGAGGGGACCGAACTTTTAAATGATATCATTTAACCATATTCCCGTCAAATTAATATGATTTCTCATCCAGTACCAGAATAAGCTCATCTCAAAAATTTATAGGGTAATCCAGGTGAGTTCCATCCCAGTTGTCGACTCACCATTTTGCAGGACATCCATTGGTCTGTGTTGGGCTGGAACAGAAAAATTAGGTATTTGAAAAACAGAACCGACAAAACAGACAAAACCCAAGGGATGAAGTCGCTTTGAGAACACTGTGCCAGCCCACGATGTCTTCCACACACTAGACGAATGTGTTTCCTTACAGCGGCACTTAGATTTTCAATCCATACCACATTTTGTGGCACACTTTTTGACAGTTGAGAGCTTGTAGAAATATGAAACCAACAACCTTGCCAATATGCATTGCCTGGTTACCAGGCTCAGCAGAAAAATAACAATTTGGGTTGTCAACACATCGGCACCTTCGGCACATTACGGGGAACTCCCAGAACATTGCAACGCTTGTTAACACACTCAAAAAAATAGCACAGGAGAAAATTGTGCCGAGCGATCCACCCCTTGACAAAACCTCAGTCCAAAGACGTGTAATGTTCCCTTCTGGAGAGCAACAAAGACATCTTTTAAAAGGTCCTCCCTACACTCCTACAGTCACACTCCAAAGCATCACCTTAGGCATCACCAAACAAAATTATTCAAATACAATCACATAATGCCTATGATCGCATGCCAGTTTTTTTTTATGAAAATAGTAGCTGAAATTCAGAAATGAAATCCACATGTTCATGCTGAAAACTCAAAAACAAACTGAGCCTTCAATTGATAGACATGCTCCCAAGCTAAATGACTTCGGGATGCAAAGATGATTCCAAAGCGTGCTGAAATCATCAAATAAACGAGAACGGGAAATAAACAAGGGTAAGCCACTCAGAACAGTGTGCCAGCCACGATGTCTTACACACTAGACGAACATGTTTCCTAACAGCGGCACTTCGATTTTCAATCCATACCACATGTGTGGCACTGACGCACACTTTTGACAGTTGAGCTTAAATAAATATGAAACCAGCAACCTTGCCAACATGCATTGCCTGCTTGGCTCAGGCTCAACAGAATAACAATTTGAGCTGATAACACATCGGCACCTTCGGCACATTACGGGAACTCCCAGAACATCGTAACGCGTTGTGACACACTCAAAAAATATAGCGCAGGTGAAAAGTGTGCAGAGCGATCCACAAATAAACAAAACAACTAAAAGGTGTACTATCTTCAGTCGCACCCCTCACCCAACTACTGTCAAATTGACAACATTGCCCTGGCTACGCCAACCAGCGTCTCCGTAATTCAGCCGGCAGTTCCTGTGATCATATGACTCATGGAGGCATGGAACTTGTATGAACTTGTGAGGGACCGGAGGTAAGTCGTACTGCTTCCGGTTGTCAACTAAACATTGCAGCACTCAAAAAAATTATGTGCGATTAAAGGAATTTCTCCACTGCATAACATTCGCTTCGAGGGCTAAGAACTATTCTGGTGTCAGAGATATAAGAAATGTTTAGCTTAATTTCGGTTGATCCCGTATCCGATCCACAAAGTACGAACGGCAACCAGCAACGAACAAGACCCACCACCACCAGCTGAAAACTGCACCGGTAACGATTTCATCGCACTACCACAACCGCTGCCCTACCCTCGATGATTTTTTTTGGTTTGACTCAAAACAAGAAGAAATGGAGTCATCGGACTTCTGTTTCTTACGGGTTTTCGCAAACAGAGACGGTTAAGATAACAAATTCACTATACACTTGTAAAATCTTATATAAAATTGAAAATAGAACGGGACGAAATGTCTAGGCAAAAATGGTTACGTCTTACTTCGCGCATCGCCTGCTTTACGATCTTCTATCGACGATACTGACCAATTTTGATACAGTTTGAAAACTAGCTAGAAAGTTATTATCATTTTCAAGTTGTTTAACCGATGTTTAAAAACCTCACTTTTGCGCAACTTGGATTTCTCAATTTAAAAAACGCTGATTGCGTGTGTCGTGGGATCGCGCCGTGCTCACGTTTCACGTAAAAAATGGCATACATTCAATTGCGCTTTGTTGTGTACGGTGATTGTCCCTCAAGCGAGCTCAGGGTCCAAAGATGTCGTCGTTTGCGGGTATTGTGGGGGAAGATATGCCAGTATCTAGAACTAGATTTCAGAGAAAAATACCACAACCGTGCCAAAGTGAATTTTGATTCGGTGTTCAGGATTGGTTTGTAAATTAATCAGCGCAAAGAAGAGTGTATTAGACACCGCATATCATGTTACTACCGGAAGGTTTCCAACACGTCGGCGACGGACGGGTTGATGTGGACGAGAGTGCCGACGGCAGCGGCTGCGGTCCAGCAACACTTGGCCATCTAGGATATCGCGGGAGAGCTGTTGGTTTGCAAAGCAACAAATAATTTATTTCTACCATATTTTGGGAGACAATATCTAATATCCTGTTTTATTTTATTTTGTCTATTTCGTTTTGTTTTTGTTTATCGTTACGCTTGTCTCTTTTCAGTCACATTGGAGCGGTCCATTGCTATTGGCGTATACTACATACTTTCGGCTTATCGTTAACCAAAACGAACCCAGCAACTAACCTTTCCCCAACTATCCAACATCCCAGTGATTTCTCGTGGAAGCGCAGAGGGATTTCTCGGCTTCCTTCAAAGCGAAGTATCATGTCAACACTTTCCTTCCCATTCCCGGCTGACCAGCATTCGAAGGACACGGCCGGCGCCGGTATTGCTTTGTAATGGATCACCAGTTTTTACGGTGAAGATGCATGTTAGTCCCAAACATCATCTGCTGGTTCTTTGTTGATGAAATACAGCTGATCTGGCAATAACGGAGTAGCATCCGATGGGCGGTCAATCATGCCTTTCCATGCTCGCGCTCACTTGGATTTCTCAATTTAAAAAACTATATGCGAAATTTAAAAGTGACATATAGGCACTGAAAAACAAGAAAGTCAATATCTTTATCACTTACTAATATAATAAATTTAAATAATCGCCCCTCAGGTAAGTTTATACTGTTCAATTGCGTTTCCCAGCCATCGTATGAATTATTTTCTGGAGTCGTTGGTGCTCCTAACGAAACCCATTCATCACCAGCAAGACCAGCATCGCTCCTTGCCGGGACTCAGCGCCTTGGCGGATGGCGAACAGAGCCACAACGCTCATAACGGAAGCCGGCTCTCCGGTGGTTTTCGATCGTAGAACACCCGCTGGATTCGAACTGTTCTGGTAGAAAGCGGATTCTAAAATCAATGGGGATGTCCTTCGCTCCCGGTGGTTTGTAGTTCCTAAGACCGATTGTGGTTAGCAGTTCGCCATTCGGTTGGAGTTGTGAATGATCTTTTCCGTCAAAAAGCATCCCAATCCCAGCGACGGTAGCCACCCTCGATTTGCCCAACGTCTATTCCAGGAGCTCAAACTTTCCCAGTGTCTTCCAGGATGTCCACTCGGTGATCTGTAGGTTTCCCGTGAGAACGTCGCCTTCAACTTCCAGCGCAACTTGGTCCCCAAACTATGTACGGTTCAAGTTCAGATTCTCTATACATGTATGTAGCGCTGAGATTTATATTCTCGCAGTAAGCTTGGCACGAATGACGGACTTCCATGAAGCACCTTTGCTTTTCTCTGGGCAGGATTAATTCGTGTGGCGAGTCAGCATTTCTCACACGCGCTCTGATAGCCTGCTTTCAGTAAATCGTTAAAAGTTCAAAAATAAGTCCGATCTAAACTAGCGTTATACTTACATAACCGACTGCTTCACCGGTGTAACTGGCCTGAGTACGAGCAGCATTTGGCGAAATCAGATTATGAGTCGGTTTTGATGGTGATCATGTCCATCGAAATTCCAAGCACGTGAGCCGCGACTCTGGGCGGCTCTGGCATTCAGCCCTGTCCCATTTTCGATTCCGCCATGCGCGATAGAAACCAGTACCATCACCGTGGTAGATGGATGCCAATGCATGCAGGTGCTCCCAAACAGCACGATTTGATACCGCATAGGGAGGATGGCAATGCCTCGTTTTCGCCGAACGCGTTCTGCGGATTGAAGCGATTCACTTCTGCCTTTGCGTCCGTCATGCTGGACATCTTCTGGAAATTGAGGCAACAACTCAATCATCTTTGATCCGTCGGCCATGTGTGCCCGACTCAGGACGTCCAGTGGATCCAACCCTGTTGCATGAGCCACGTGCTCCATGATCGTTTCTGATCATGGCAATTGCTTCAACGGATCCCGGGAGCTCTCGTGGCTAGCTGTTGCTCGGCAATATCTGTACGGAGAGCGTTCGATGGCTCCCTATTTCCAGAATCGTTCATTCTTGTAGCAATTCTGGCAATGGCCGTTGATGTAGAAAGGCGTTTCATTGTGGCGACGACCCGGAGTCGTGAATGAATTTGTTGTAGAGCTTCTGTATTGTGCCATCCTTTGGAAAACGTAACTTCGTATTTGGAGTGGCAACCATATCGTTTTTCCTATCGCTGCCATATTCGCTTCAAGAGCCAAAACCAACCAGGACGGGTCGATTTCGCCAGATGTGCTGCCAGCGCACAAGCACAGGCCACGAATACCGGGATCTACTGGCTTTCTCCTCC
The DNA here is from genome assembly GCA_034211315.2 of Aedes japonicus. Lineage (NCBI taxonomy): Eukaryota > Metazoa > Arthropoda > Insecta > Diptera > Culicidae > Aedes > Aedes japonicus. The sequence goes on from JASCZW010009072.1 coordinate 9,337, forward strand.
GTGGGAGCTTCCTCCCAAGCGCCGAACGTGGATGTTCAGCCGATTTTCAAAGGGGATGCTAAGCATATTAGCTATCGCAATCTGGACGAGATCAACCCATTGAGTAGATGGGTAAATGTCCATTTCGTCTTCGACGGGAACGCATATGCAAGTTTGAGGTTTCCATGTAGGTAATGGTACTGAAGGCTCAAGTCGATTTGACCTTGCAACTCTCATGGACCATGCAAAGATTGGTCGTGATTGGAGGCCGGTGAAGCCGTGGTCCAGCCCAACAGTACGCGGTCACTTCGAAGCTACGTTCAATGATTTTGCTGACGGTGGTAAAGACAAGGTCGTTTGGAAGGCTCGTGAGAATAATCTTGACTAGTTTACTTGCTTGATTGGCCAGATTCGCAGCGGTTTCGGCTGGTCATAACTCCAACCGGATGGTCCGCGGTAGCAGGGCCTTGCCGCTGCAAGAATATCTCTTCTTTTCTCTGGACAAATATCCTTAAATGGCATAACTTCCTGGTTTCACCCGGAATGTCCGTAGCAGAGCAGAAGGCTGGGGCTCCAGGGATTTGGAGAGCCTCACCTCTTGCATCCGATCTGCAGTATTTTGGCGTTGACTTCTGTGCCAGCACTGGCTGCGCCGCACACAGTTCGTTCGACACGGCAGGATGTCGTTGATGGATTGGTGACTCGCCAGAAGTCTGAGCGAGTCCTTCAATCTTTGGAAGGTCTTTTGGTCAAAGGCCAATTCTGGGGAATTGTGTCAAATTGTTGAGTTGCGTTGATACTGGTCTTTCTAAAACGGTTCCGCCGGACACAAATTCTGGCGGCTTTATGGTTTATGCCTTTTTCCGAGGCTACGCTCAGGATGAACTTGTAGAATAGCCCGAAATTGCCAAGACTTTTGCGATTCTACACGGGGATGCGTCCGGTAGAGACCAATCAGGGACGAGCTCGTCCCTCAGGGTTTGCAAAGCGTTTTGTATGGTTTGATTGTCGAAGATATTCTTTCCTTTGAGATAAGTTTCCGTTGCTGTAGAATGAGCGAACTGAACGAAGAAATGCTTTAAGTTGAATATAACTTCAGTAAAGGCCGTGAATCACTTACGTCTGGGTGTATTCCACCAAAGCAAATTGGATGCAAAAATCCAGAGTTGATTGATTGGCGTTGAACTGAACAAAGAAAGGCACCATTGACGTAACGCACGAGCGTTCTGAGCCCTCGGCATGATCTTGTATAGAACGGAACACGTAAGTTTTAGGATCCAGTGGAGGTATGATGATCTTCAGAATGATCGCTTTTATTCATATCCATGCTAATTAGCAGGCTAGGTGTGATGACGTTGGATCTGATCCATGGACTCTGCTATAATAAATTGAGTAAGGTGAGAGTAAGCTCGTTGTAATTTCTAAGAACATTTTATGTACCGATTGTAACTTTAGCTCTAACAGTCTCCAGTGGGAGATACAAAATCTGAAGGAAGCTCAACTGTGCTGATTTTTGATCAGCGAGATTTCCAGCAGATCGTCCAGTATTGCGCACCGGAACGTTGGCAATCAGGTCGATATGTTTGACGAGCTCCGTACAGTACGCAAAATGACTGCTTTTGCGGGCTGCGTTGGACAGTATTCTCATCAATTCAGTTAGGCGTTTACGTTAGCACCGATCTCCAAATTGCTTCCAAGTGCGTCAAAACGAAGATCCTCAAGGGAATTGACATCACTGAACACCTATGAAGTTTTTCGCTTCTTCGGTAGACTCCTACAAAAATATCACTGAGGTAGATGATCATGTGTATATATGTGTAAATTTTCTTCGCCGTAGAAGCAGTGTTCCCAGCAACCAACATGTAGGGCTCTCGTTCCGAGCCTGCTGCAGAAAACATCAAATACTTCGCACTTGACTGCTGTACACCTTATGCCATTCCTTGTCATCAGCGAAACTCATATGAATGGGCTTCTTCTCGTTAACCATTCCAGCAGCAGAACATTTTCCAGAGCAAGCGCTTCCGGTTTTCGAAGACAAGTTTTTGTTCAGATCTTCGATGTCCGCCGCAACTTGATGCACCCAGTGCTTCGGCTCCTGCATGCACATGCCAGCGACTTGAAGGCATCCAGAATCGGACGATCGCCAGTGCACACCGGCAAATGTTACCGCCGAATGCATTCTCGACCTCAGCCGATCAGAAACGTGCCCTTGTGTTGAGCTCAAAAGACGGTACATATTCATCACCATACCCGGTGAGCGGTATCCACACTGCGTTCCGTTAGAAGTTGACGCCAGAACTTTCTGGAGTTGCATGATAGCCCATATGGCGAATCGCCGATTGCTTCGACGGTAACGATATCCGATCCATGGCACGCCAACACCGGGAACAAGCTGCTGCCAAAACCAAAATATCTCGAGTCAAACTTGAACTAAAGTAATCCCCTCTCTCCTCTTGGATTTTCTTTACCGAATTTGTCCTACAGGAAGTGATTTCACCACTCACTGGATGAGAAGTAGACATATTCACACACGCAAGCTCCGCACCCGTCGCCACTCCAAACACATGAACTTGGTTCCTCTGAGATGAGCATGGCAGCGAAATGAACGTGTTAAGTGAAGTTATCGTTGGAGAACGGTGGATGGAGCCTCTGAAATGTTTTGTCTTTAGAATAATTTCACTTATCCGATTCGTTTGTGCCTAAGTACTTACGGGAAAACTCTTTTCCGTTGATTCGAAACTTAATTGTCATTTTTGCCAGTCGATAACTCAGTGCTTGGCGGTTGAAATTGTGTGACATGAATAACAATAACACTCCACCGATGCAGAGGCTCAATCCAAACTATACAAACTGTTTGCTGCCTGACTGGTCTGTCGATGCTGGCTCACAACACGGGCTTGAGAGAGTTCAACCCAGAGAAACATATTCAGCCTCGTTGAGACGCATCTCAACTTTAGAGATGAATCGGGAGACGATAAGAGATTTTGTTTATATCACTATCGCATGGTTTTCTTGAATTTGGATCATTTTCTGGCCTGATTTCTGATTCGCGATGTATGTGCCATGACAGGCCAAGAATATTAGAGGAGAAGTAGAAGGTGGACCTGTAATATAACATGAAAGCTTTGCTGGGGACTTTCAAGCAAGATGGATTCACTGCATGGTTTAGTGCTCACGATTCATTTCAAAATACTATCAAATCTGCTAACATTTCGCGTGGAAAAATTGAATTTTATATATTTTATGAATCAGTTTTGATACGGGACCATCGGTACCGTTGCATATTTGATAAAGGAATGTTTTGATAATCGTGGAGAAGTGCCGTCCATCAATGAGAACGACCGTCGATCGGAGATTTTGTCTACTGTGATGATCACTCCATGTTTGCAAGCGATAATGGAGGCTGCGAAGTACGTGCTGGCTGAACTCGCCGTGTTCATGAAGGGGATGAAATCAATGGAGTCGACCGTTTGTCCGCTGGTGGTGATGCTAAGGTTTATGTTCTTCCAGCATTTATTTGGCAGAGCAACGATTTCTGATGCCTGAAAAAGAGCTCGCTTAAGAATTTTTTGTAAATAGGGTGGCACCTTTGATCCTTAAAAGCAATCCCCCAGAAAGGGAACGTAATGCGTACGCCACCAAATCCACCCAAATCAGTGGATTGGTACCATGCTTCTGATATAAAAGGCTGCAACCTCTTCTGCAGACACTCAGATCGATAAATTTCCGCAGCTGATTGTGCCGGCAGCGAAAAAAAAATAGACTCACATACCGCAGGGAACTCGTTACCTGCCACTTTTCGATCAAACTTCCTCCACTTGAATCTCGACGATTCCGCATTGCTAATGCTCGCGTCTTTTTCGAATCGCGACATTTTTGAAAACAAGAAGAATTTAAACCGTGAAACAAGAAAACGGACGAAAGATGACGGTCAAACGCACAGCGACATCAACTCACGATTGTACATCAAATGCCACCAGAAGCCATGCGTTACACAGAAAAACCAACAGATGACGCTTGGGACCAACAAACATCCTCGTGGGAAAAAACGCTGGTGATCCCAAACCGAGGGAATGCCTGCGCCAGCCCCTCCCGAGTGCTGATCACAAAAGAAAAGTGTAGGAATATGTTGACGTACACTTTATAGAGGTTGGGAGAAGAAATCTCTCTCAACCTAATTTGACGTAATGCAAACAATAAAAACTGTGTTTTGTACAGACTCTATTCGCTCTTCAAGGCGGATAACTGAGCAGAAGGTGACCAGATTACACTACAACATTGAAGTATTTACCTCGCATAGGCAACGTATAATTTTTTAATTTTAATTGATGGCAGGACCGTAGAGTCCATGACTAAAGCGTTTTATAAATGCCAGCATGTAACTGGATGTTATTTGTAACCGTTGTTACAATCTTTTAGGTTTGTTTTTGTTTGTGCATGTGTAATGTTTTTTAGAACTATTGGGCTTTTTAAATAGGAACAAGAAAAAGAATTCGTGTTAGCTATGTAGGGAAATTTGAATTTGAAAATACCAAACCTTGTTTAGTAACTAGTGGGCTAAAGTGGGTGAATAAACTGTAGTATTGGAGGAAAACTGCGCCTTTATGCCCATGGAGTGGTGATAAGGTTACAGGGGAAAATGCAGAATGAAAAAACAAACGATTTGGGGTTGGCTAGAAGTTATATTGATCACCACTGCTCGGTACTTTTGAATTTCGGCGTTCGTGTGGAAGTGTACCGAGAAGTGAGTGAGTTGAATAAGAAATTGACAGCTTACAGTCCCCAGATTCAGGTAAAGCAAATACTGCCCCTGTTCCACCTGGGGACAAATTCTCACGCTATGTCCTCTCACATGAGCTTTTTTTGATCTGTTATATACAGTTTTCGGGACAGATCCACTCCCGAACGTCCTTCACCGATATGTGGCGGCGGCCCACACAGACCAAGACTCGGCCTAGAATGAGTGTTCTGCAGTGCGTCTGCACCCAATCGTAAGAACTAGGTCTTCTCGTCCAACGTACCTGCACATCCTTACTCGCTATTCTACCACGGTCAAATCCCATCGCCACACAGCAGTGCAGCAGTTCTTCCCGATTTAGAAAAATTTCCCATTATTCCTCCAATTTTACTTGTCCAATTGATAGTTTCCATAGTCAGAAATCTCATAGTTCAGTATTAGTGCACTCTGTAGTCCGTGAAGCCTCCGATTAACCCAGAATCCGGCCGACTCTGAGACCCAGTTTGAGGAGTCTTCGGTTTCTGAGCAGTTTTGCCGGGAGTTCTTGGCCGACGAGGGTGGTACCTACCTGGTTATTTTCCGCTTGAGGCAGTCAGGGCGAAGGTATTATATTGTAAATTATTGAATTATAATGGCCGATGAACGTAAGCTTGGAATCCAGCATAACTCCTAAATCAGAATTCTCATGCACTTTCCTTACAGACTGATTTTCTAGAGTGATCATAATGTCAGGTGTCGTCTTGTTTTCGCCAAATGCCATACACACTCGGTTATTTTACCGAAATCTGCAAGCTTTACCGAATTCTCAACAGCTGAACGTTTGGTTATCCGATTTTACGGATTTCGGTAAAATTTTACTGAAATCCGGTACTTTTCACAGATATCTTGCAAATTTTACTAAAACTGCTTAAATCTGATTACTGAACGTTAGCCATGTTGAAAATTCGGTAAAACTTTCTAGGATTTCGTAAAAATCTAAGTGTGTAGCATTACATTTTTGAACATTGTTACACCAAATATATAAAATATGCATTTCTTCCTTGAATATCATGTAATCTTCTTTGTTTCTTATTTCAGAAAGAGCTTTTATATCGTTGGCATAGTATTAAGACTTTTACATTTTTTAGACTGAATTAAAATGTCATGAAAAAAATAAACATTAGAGGGCCTAGAGAGGTTCTCTTGCGGGGACAATTGAGGAGACTTGAATAGATTTGATATCTTCCTTTAAATCTTACTATTTGTTGTCGATTAGTTAGGTAACATTTGAGACATTTAAGAAGACCTGGTTCAATTCCCAATTTGTGTAATTTGAATAGTACCCGAGCAGGAACGAATAACTTGATAACAAGCCTTGGTATTTAAGAGCGCTGCTGTGGTAAACTACCAAGGATAATACCATAATTCTTCCCAAATGTTGAGCGAACACTCAAATCCTGAGGTAAGATAAATACCAAAATAGTACCTCTCAGGTATTCCCAGGCAGAGCTTAAAATATAATATTCAATTCTCAAATTGCACCTGACTGAGTCAAAATATTAGTCATCACGCACTGTTCTAGCGAACATGAAGTAAACACAAATTTGCCTTCATAAATTTCTTGTTGCAAGATGAGTCAATTTGTTTTGTGTTGCTTTACTTTTATCATTCATTCGTTCCAGAAAGCAGTGAAGGTAAGCGCAAACAACTCATTCGAATTTCAATGGTTCATCGTGAAGACGAAAGAAGCAGTTATTCATCTGGAGAATCAACGAAGTGGAAAAAAACCAAAACTTCTCGAATCGATCCTGCAAATGCCTTCTCTCGAACAAATGCCACAGCGATCTCTGCTATTTGATTTACTTTGGCTCTTTGCCTTCAGCCATGTTCGGGAATACTTGAAATCCCGTGACAAAAAATCACTCACGAAACGTGCTAAAATGAATGACTGGTAACAAGAACATTCAGTCAACACCAAAATCTCTTGAGGCTTGAATAGCCGTGTGCTTGCTGTGGTGTGAATGAGTTGTGTGGAACACGAGGACAACGGAATGACTGAGCAGAGCAAATAGTAAACACGACATATTACTGTGACTGATATAACGAAATGAAGAGAGCGAAAATTGTACACACTTCAGAAAATGCGTAAATTTGCATGACTAAAAGAATGCACATAAATGGAGCGGCCTTAATGATTTAATAATCTGTTGCATGGAAAATTACACCAACCAAATCAAATTTAGACTGCGACTCTATGGCGACAACGTATCAAGTCGATGTAACATATCAAGATGATGTAAATGTTGATAGTGAAACTTATACTTGAAAGAAATTTGAAACGAAAACAAATGATAGACAAATGAATGTCCAGGATTGCTCATTTTGACCCCAGCGTTATAATCCAAGGGCGCTATTACATGTATGTGGTAGACTCTATGAAAAAAAGAGCAATTTTCCATTGTTTTGCTCTACGGGAGCAATATAAAGAAAATGGATCATAGTTTATGCCAAGCTTGGTAACCAACAGCAGCTTGCTAGCGTGCAACTAATAGCCGATTTTAAAATGTACACTTCGGTTTGTCATGTCGCAGTGAGCAAAAGAATGCACATGTCGATGATTGCCTAAATGCAATATTAATGGAAGCGCAGATGATGCGTAGAAATGAGGAGGCCCATTCCAGCTCATTCATGGTCTCTGTAATTTTAATGGATTAATGGCGAGTTACAGCCAATAAATTCCTGGAAGGCTGTGTATCGTTAAGTTGTTTGATAGTGACTTTGATGTTGTTTCATAATGGATATTTGAAATACTTTAAAAGAATATAAAGATATGCAGTAGTTCACATGCCGAATTAAATAGGGGTGATGTTTCAAATTGCGTGTCATGCTCTATATTTTAGTGTAATTTACTGAATATTGCCTTTTAGTCATTGCTCCATGACAGGCAAGTCCATTTTCGAGTTTCTCTGTCTCCAGGTATCTGAAAGAATAAATTTTGCTATTCAAGAGATACTTTTCTGTAATTCTTAGGTATTTTATTTAGATATTTTACATCTTAATCTGTCTGTCTGTCTGTCTGTTCATTCGTCTGTCTGTCTAAAACGCCTGTCTGTCTGCACCAGCTCCGTTCGTCTCGTCTGTTCCTGTCTGCTCATGTCTGTCGAGTCTGTCTGCTCCAACCTGTCTGGGGGTTCGTCTGTCTGCTCAAAATTGCTCAGTCTGTCTGTCTGTCTGTCTAAACTACCTGTCTGTTCGTCTGTCTGTCGAAATTGTCTGCTCACTGTCTGTCCGTTCATCTGTCTGTTCACTGTCTGCCTGTTCAGCTCCGTTCAGGCACTGTTCTGTCTGCCTGTCTGTCTGTCTGTGTGTCTGTCTGTCTGTCTACGTCTGTCTGCCTGTTCAGTCTGCTCTGTTCTGCCTGTCTGCTCTGTCTGTTCACGAATTGGGTCTGTCTGTCTGCCTGCATCTGTCTGTTCAGTCTGTCTGCCTGTCTGTCTGTTCCGTTCGTCTGTTCCAGTTCCAGTTCTGTCTGTCTGTCTGTCTGTCTGTCTGTTCAACGCCTGTCTCAGTCCAGTTCCAGTCTGTCTGTCTGTTCTGTTCCTGTCTGTCTGCTCTGTTACGTCCCACAATTGTCTACCAGTCTGTCTCGTCTGCCTGTCTGTCTCACCTGTCTGTTCTGTCTGTCGCCTGCTCCGTCTGTCAGCCTGTCTGCTCTGTTCAAGTTGTCTGTCTTCAGCCTGTCTGTTCAGATCTGTTTCAAAAATTGCTCGTCTTCACCAGTCTGTCTGTCTGTTCACCACCAGTTCTTTCATAAGGCTGAGGCCATCAAAATCTGTGCGATAGACATCTGAGACATCATTACACGTCTGTAGGCGAATAGGGTTATTCTGCTCCGCCCAAGTTAAATGTGCTCACGGAGTCTGACTTCATTCTGATCTGCCGGGACACACGCCGAGGATTACTCGGGCCATTCTCTGAAATTCGACTTCTCTCTGCCGATCAGCCGGATGATCCATCATCTGTATCTATCTTCCCGAGTCCTCCTGCTTCCGGTGCCGGCGGCGGTCCACAGTTCCTGCCCCGCATTGATGGCGTTCGACGGGCCTACGGTTATCACAGGGGACGCTACAGGCTGTGAGTGCGGTCCGACAGTTCCGGGTGGTCGATGACGTCCACGGCAGTTCATATACCTGAAGCCTTCCTCTTCTCTCTTCTTCAGTATGGCTGTCGAGTGCCGATGTCGGCCCGACGATTTCGGCTGGCAGAAGACTTCCGTCTACCGGCGCCACGATCATCGAACATCAGCCACCGCGCTGATTGTTCTCAGAATTCGCGTTTAAAGAAAGAAACCACCTCCATTTCAGCGTTCGATACGCAGGTACCAGCTATTGCAGCCTCCACGTCTTCTCGTTAATACGCCTGCTCACATATTATCCGGTATAGCACCTCTCGACCGTCCGAGGTTTGCGGAATTGCGAAGGGGAATGCCTGCCCCATGGCCGGATAATATCGCAGAGCGAATGTGCAACGAGGAAGACACGTGGAACGCGGTAAGCAGAGTTGTGACGCAAATACTGTCGGAGCTACAGCGTAAATGGAGGTGGGACCAACAAACAAGCGCGGGTTCTGAGGAGTATCCAGCGCAGTGAGCAGTGTTCGGCTTCGGGTCGTCGTGGCGCCGGTGAACCGGAAGTCTTCTGCCAACCGAAATCGTCGGGCCGACCTCGGCACTCGAACAGCCAGCCTGCTGAAGAAAGAAGAAAGAAGAAGAAAGAGCTTCGGGTATGTAGGGCACCGCCAGTGTGGACGTCATCTACCACCGGAACTGTCGGACCACCTCTACAACCTGAAGACGAAGTCGGCGCAATGCGCGTTAGCGTCCCCTGCGATAACCGCCGGTAGTCGGGGCACCATCAGTGCGGAAGTTTCCTTCACCGGAACTGGTGGACCACCCTCGACGCCGGGGGAAGCAGGAGGATTCGAGAGATGGATACAACGTAGCAGCGGAACAGTGGATCATCCAGCCAGTCGGCGAACTAGCCTTAGCTAGGGGTCGAAATTTCAGAAGAAGTGCATGAGCACAGCCCCCCCGAAGTAGTCGCAGCATTGTGGTCCCGGGGGATCAAGGCAAGGAGGATAAGGGATCCGGACTTTCCGGGAGGCACATTTTTAGCAGGTCGGGCAGGAGCCCAACCCTGTTCGCCTGAACATTGTGTGGTGTCTCAGGTGTCTGTCACACAGATTTTTGATGGCCTTTCAACCCTTGTAAAAAAAAAACAGACAGACAGACAGACAGACAGACAGACAGACAGACAGACAGACAGACAGACAGACAGACAGACAGACAGACAGACAGACAGACAGACAGACAGACAGACAGACAGACAGAACAGACAGACAGACAGACAGACAGACAGACAGACAGACAGACAGACAGACAGACAGACAGACAGACAGACAGACAGACAGACAGACAGACAGACAGACAGACAGACAGAGACAGACAGACAGACAGACAGACAGACAGACAGACAGACAGACAGACAGACAGACAGACAGACAGACAGACAGACAGACAGACAGACAGACAGACAGACAGACAGACAGACAGACAGACAGACAGACAGACAGACAGACAGACAGACAGACAGACAGACAGACAGACAGACAGACAGACAGACAGACAGATAGACAGACAGACAGACAGACAGACAGACAGACAGACAGACAGACAGACAGACAGACAGACAGACAGACAGACAGACAGACAGACAGACAGACAGACAGACAGACAGACAGACAGACAGACAGACAGACAGACAGACAGACAGACAGACAGACAGACAGACAGACAGACAGACAGACAGACAGACAGACAGACAGACAGACAGACAGACAGACAGACAGACAGACAGACAGACAGACAGACAGACAGACAGACAGACAGACAGACAGACAGACAGACAGACAGACAGATTAAGATGTAAAATATCTAAACAAAATACCTAAGAATTGCAAGCAAAATATCTCTTGAATAACAAAATTTGTTCTTTCGGATACCTGGGAACAGAGCTCGAAAAAATGGACACCCGTCGTGAACGATGACTAAAAACAATATTCAGTAGGTACACACTAAAAAAAAATATGGAAACTACATGACACGCAATTTGAAAACATCACCCTATTTAGTTCGACGTAATGGTTTACTACTGTATCTTTATGTTCTTTTAAGGGTATTTCAAATATCCGTTATGAATAACAATAAGAGTCTATCAAAATAACTTAACATTACACAACCTTCCGAAATATTATTGGCTGCTCGCCATTGTCCATTAAAATTACAAGACCATGAATGTAAACTGAATGAGCCACTCCTCGTTTCTACGCATCATCTGCGCTTCAGTTGTATTGCGACTTTAGGCAATCATCGACGTGTTAAATTTCTTTTGCTTCCTGCGACAGCAAACCGAAGTGTACATTTTTAAATCGGCTATTAGTTGCACACTAGCAAGCTGCTGTTGGTTACCAAACTTGGCATAAATTATGATCCATTTTCTTTTATATTGTTCCCGTAGAGCAAAACAATGGAAAATTGATCTTTTTTTTTCATAGAGTCTACCACATACATGTAATAGCCCTCTTGATTATAACGCTGGGGTCAAAATGAGCAATCCTGGACATTCATTTGTCTATCATTTGTTTTCGTTTTAAATTTCTTTCAAGTATAAGTTTCACTATCCAACATTTACATCATCTTGATATATTACATCAACTTGATACGTGTCGCAATAGGGTCACAGTCTAAATTTGATTTGGTTGATGTAATTTTCCATGCAACAGATTATTAAATCATTAAGGCCGCTCCATTTATGTGCATTCTTTTAGTCATAAATTTACACGATTTTTTCTAAGTGTGTACAATTTTCGCTCTCTTCATTTCGTTATATCAGTCACGCAATATGTTCGTGTTTACTATTTTGCTCTGCTCAGTCATTCCGTTGTCCTCGTGTTCCACACAACTCATTCACACCACAGCAAAGCACACGGCTATTCAAGCCTCAAGAGATTTTGGTTGCTTGACTGAATGTTCTTGTTACCAGTCATTCATTTTCGCGTTCGTGAGTGTTTTTTTTTTGTCACAGGATTTCAAGTATTCCCGAACATGGCTGAAGGCAAAGGAAGCCAAAAGGCTAAATGGCCGAAATCGCTACAGAGTTTGTGTGGCATTTGTTCGAGAAAAGGCATTTGCAGGATCGATTCGAGAAGTTTTGGTTTTTTCCACTTCATTGATTCTCCAAATGAATGACTGTTCTTTCGTCTTCACGGTAGAACGTTGAAATTTGAATGAGTTGTTTGCGCTTACGTACATTCACTGCTTTCTGGAACGAATGAATGATAAAAGTAAAGCAACACAAAACAAATTGACTCATCTTGCACAAGAAATTTATGAAGGCAAATTTGTGATTACTTCATGTTCGCTAGGAACAGTGCGTGATGACTAATATTTTGACTCAGTCAGTGTGCAATTTGAGAATTGAATATTATATTTTTAAGCTCTGCCTGGGAGTACCTGAGAGGTACTATTTTGGTATTGTCTTACCTCAATTTGGTGTTCGCTCAACATTTTGGGAAAAAATTTATGGTATTATCCTTAAGTATTTTACCACTTATGCAGCGCTCTTAAATACCAAGGCTAGTTATCACGTTATTCGTTCCTGCTCGGGTACTATTCAAAATACACAAATTGGGAATTGAACCAGGTCTTCTTAAATGTCTCAAATGTTACCTAGCTAATCGACAACAAATAGTAAGATTTAAAGGAAAGATATCAAATCCTATTCAAGTCTCCTCAGTTGTCCCCCAAGGAACCTCTCTAGGCCCTCTAATGTTTATTTTTTTCGTAAATGATTTTTAATTCAGTCTAAAAAATGTAAAAGTCTTAATATATGCCAACGATATAAAGCTCTTTCTAGAAATAAGAAACAAAGAAGATTACATGATATTCAAGGAAGAAATGCATATTTTATATATTTGGTATAACAATGTTCAAAAATGTAATGCTACACACTTAGATTTTTTTACAGAAATCTGTAAAGTTTTACCGAATTTTCAACAGCTGAACGTTCGGTAATCAGATTTAACGGATTTCGGTAAAATTTTACAGATATCTGTAAAAAATTACCGGATTTCAGTAAAATTTTACCGAAATCCGTAAAATCGGATAACCGAACGTTCAGCTGTTGAGAATTCGGTAAAGCTTTACAGATTTCGGTAAAATAAACTGAGTGTGTATAGCATTTAGCAGAAAACAAGACACACCTGACATTATGATCACTCTAGAAAATCAGTCTGTAGGAAAGTGCATAAGAATTCTTGATTTAGGAGTTATGCTGGATTTCAAGCTGACATTCATTGACCATTATGATTCAATAATTTACAATATAATACCTTCGCCCTGACTGCCTCCCAAGCGGAAAATAACCAGGTAAGGTACCACCCTCGTCGGGCCAAGAACTCCCGGCAAAACTGCTCAGAAACCGAAGACTCCTCAAACTGGGTCTCAGAGTCGGACGGATTCTGGGTAATCGGAAGGGCTTCGCGGACTACAGAGCACTAATACTGAACTATGGGCTTTCTGACTATGGAAACTATCAATTGGACAACTAAAATTGGAGGAATAATGGGAAATTTTTCTAAACGGAAAAACGATAAAATTTGCTGTGTGGTGGGTTTATTGGGTAGAATAGCGGTAAGGATGTAGTAGGTACGTTGGACGAGTAGACCTAGTTCTTTACGATTAGGCGTAGACGTACTGCAGAACACTTCATCTAGGCCGAGTCTTGTTCTGTGTGGGCCGCCGCAATATCGGTGAAGGACGTTCGTAGTGGATCTGTCCCGAAAACTTTATAACAGATCAAAAAAAGCTCATGTGAGAGGACATATGTGAGAATTTTCTCCAGGGGAACAGGGGTAATATTTGCTTTACCTGAATCTGGGATTGTAAGCTGCCAATTTCTTATTAACTCACTCACTTCTCGGTACACTTCACACGAACGCCAAATTAAAAGTGAGCAAATGGTGATCAATATAATTTCTAGCCAACCCCAAATCGTTTGTTTTTTCATTCTGCATTTTCCCCCGTAACCTATCACCACTCCATGGGCATAAAGGCGCAGTTTTCCTCCAATACTACAGTTTATTCACCCACTTTAGCCCACTAGTTACTAACAAAGTTTGGTATTTTCAAATTAAAATTTCCCTTACTAGCTAATACAATTCTTTTTCTTATTCCTATTTAAAAAAACCCAATAGTTCTAAAAACATTACACTCATTGCCCAGTGAACAAGCGAACGGTACAGTTCGTTCGGTCCGCTTTCCGTTGCTTTGGAAGCTTTTAACGAGTGTTTACAGTCTTCAGTATCAGTTTTTCTAAATCGCCAGTGAAATCGTCGCGAGTGAAATCAGTCTTGGTTTACTGAAGAAGAGAACATTGTGTGATAAGTGGTGCAACAACGTCATTGATTGCAATTAGCAATATTGCCTACGATCGAGAAGCCATATTGTCCAGCATCTATACGGCACGCATACCAGCAGCTCATCGAGTGTAGCGTGTATTCTTCCATCCACCAACTACCACCGACCAGCAAGATCATCGTCATCGTTTAGCTCCACGCTTAGACGGTACACGCGGTCACTCATCGTCGCTCGGCAGCAGCAGCACACATTCGTCGCCCAGCTGCAGTAGATCCGTGATACATATAAGAGAAGTTTTTTAGTAGTATATAAGATAAGCGATTTTCATCGTAGTGTGTGGTGAGTGTGAGAGTGATTGATAGTGTGTGAGAGTGTATTTAGTTTTAGTTTTTTGTTTAGGTTTAGTTTGTTTATCTGTGATTGATTGTAGATAATTACGTTAGTGGTTGAGCGTGATAAGCTCCACAAGCGAGCCATGGATGATTTATCGCAAGATGAATCATCTATGGCACGAAATGATGAGGTAGCTCATAGAGTTATCAGATCACGTGCTTATCCAGATAGTTCAACTGGTCCATGGGTTGTTTATTTTCAGCCCAAATCGAAACCTCTAAATGTTTGTCAGATTTCTGATGATCTGACGAAGCGATTCTCGGCCGTGACCGAGATAATTAAAGTCAGACCCAATAAACTTCGGTCGTTGTGTCCAATCTCGCTAAGCTTAATGAGATTGCTGTCTCCCAGCTCTTTACTCTAGAATATAGAGTGTATATCCCAGCTCGGGGTATTGAAATTGAAGGTGTGGTCTCCGAAACGAGTCTGACCCTGAGATCCTGCTGCAGCGGGGGTTGGTCGATTTAAGAACCCTCTGCTTCCCCAGTTAAGATACTTGATGTTCGCCAACTTGGCACAGTGTCGACCAACAAGGGCGAAAAAAGTTTACACCGTCAGACTCTGTTTCGCGTAACCTTCTCTGGCTCAGCCTCTCAATACGTCGAGTTGGGAAAACTTCGACTACCTGTGCGATTGTTTGTACCTCGGGTCATGATCTGCCAGAAATGCCAGCAGATGGGACATACGACCTCCCATTGCGGCAATAAGGCGCGCTGCTCCAACTGTGGGAGAGACATGAGGATGGCGCGTGCGCAGACAGCACACCTAAATGCGCTTTCTGCAAAGGAACTCCTCCTCATGCTCTCTCATCGTGCCCGGCGTACAAACAACGCGGGGGAACAATTAGAACGCTCGCTGAAACAGCGTTCCAGGCAATCTTTGCTGAAATGGTTAAAAAGCCTCACCATCACCCGATGCCAATACAAATCCCTTTGCTCCTCTGTCAGATGACGAGTCTGACTTTGATTCGGCTGAAGAGGGAACGTCGTTCACTTTTCCGGAAGGTGCTTCAAGGAAGCGAAGACGCGTCCGCCCACGGAAAGTTGTTGAAAAGAAGCCCGAGACCAGCTTGCCCATTTCAAAAAGAGGTGGAAAAAGGAAAACACAATTCCTCCTGGTTTCCGTAGTACTAACTACACCCAGGACTTTCCATCTCTCCCAGGGACATCCAAAACCCCTGAAGCCCCAATTTTAAGAACAGAAGCCCCTCCTCAAGTGGGCTGTTCTCATTTGATGACATTGCCGAAGGTATCTTTAGCACCTCGAAATTTCTGACCTCTCAAAAGCATTGTTTTGGCAATGCTTCCAACAGTGAAGACTTTTTGAAGCAATTGACAATTAAGTGGCCCATCCTTGCAGCTATCATCTCCTTCGATGGATAATTTTCCAAATGAGGTCGGGGATTTGATCACTGTTCTACAGTGGAATTGTCGAAGTTTGATTCCTAAATTGGAATCATTCAAGTTTTTAGCTCACACTACCGGTTGTGATGCGTTCGCTCTTTGTGAAACATGGCTCTCTTCCGAAATCAGTCTTCCGTTTCGTGATTTCAGTATTATTCGTCTTGATCGTGAGGGTTCGCGTGGAGGGGGGGTGCTTTTGGGGATCAAAAACTGCTACTCCTTCTATAGAGTGAATTTTCCTCATATTCCAGGTGTTGAAGTTGTCGCATGTCAGGCTGTTGTTGGAAATGGGAGCCTTTGCATTGCTTCTGTATATATTCCTCCTAGAGCCTCGATAAACCGAAAACAACTCTCAGATGTTTGTTCGGTCCTTCCTTCTCCGCGGTTGGTCATGGGAGATTTCGGCTCTCACGGTGCAGGCTGGGGAGAACTGTACGATGACAGCCGATCTTCCTTGATGTATGACCTCTGTGACAACTTCAGTGTGACAGTGCTTAGCAGTGGAGAGGTAACACGTTTGGCTGGTACATCCTCAGTTGGCAGTAGATTGGACCTCACACTTTGTTCGAATTCATTGTCGTTGGATTGCGCATGGAGTGTGATTCAAGATCCCCACGGTAGTGATCACTTGCCCATAAAAGTTTCGGTTGCCACCGGGTTCAATCCATCGAAATCTGTTAGCGTCACGTATGATCTTACCCGTCGCATCGATTGGACAAAGTTTGGGACAGCAGTGGATGAAGCCGTGACGACGGTGGAAGGGCTTTCACCGCTGGAAGAGTATGGCTTCCTCTCCAACCTGATCTTGGACAGCGCGCTTCAAGCTCAAACTCGACCAGTTCCAGGGACGTCATCTCGCAGGAGGCCTCCTTCTCCATGGTGGGATCAGCAGTGCACCGAGGTTTACCGTAAGGGGTCCGACGCGTTTAAAGTTTTCCGTAGACGTGGAACACCTGAGCACTTCGAAGTGTGCACGGCTCTCGAACGCGAGCTTGGGAGCCTCGTCAGGGCCAGGAAGCGCGGTTGCTGGCGAGCATTTGTGAACGGGCTGTCGCGCGAGGCGTCGATGGGTACTCTTTGGAGCACGGCGCGAGGGTTGCGTGGCCGAGCTACGAGCAGCGAGAGCGAGGAGTACTCGGACCAATGGATCCTGGAGTTCGCGCGAAAGGTTTGTCCAGATTCTGTGCCGGCACGGATGGTTCCTCGCGAAAACGCGAGTTCGATAGATGAGATTGGCCAACCCTTTTCGGTGGTAGGGTTCTCTCTCGCACTCCTTTCGTGTGGCAATGCGGCTCCGGGCGCTGATGGGATCAGGTTCGACTTGCTTGGGAGCCTCCCAGACGTCGCGAAGAGGCGCATGTTGAACTTGTTTGGTCGGTTTCTGGAACTCAACATTGTACCGGATGATTGAGACGGGTGAGAGTTGTTGCCATTCGGGGACCTGGTAGGCCCGCGTCCGACCACAACTCCTATCGACCCATCGCGATGTTGTCTTGTATTCGAGGGTTGTTGGAGAGAATGATCCTTTTCCGTCTGGACAAATGGGTTGAGACGAACAGCCTGCTTTCAGATACTCAGTATGGTTTCCGTAGGGGTGGGGGAACGAACGACTGTCTCGCGTTGCTGTCCACAGATATTCAGTTAGCTTTTGCTAAAGAAGAGCAAATGGCTTCTGTATTCTTGGACATAAAGGGGGCTTTTGATTCAGTATCTGTTGAAGTTCTTTCAGATAAACTCCACGCTTGTGGCTTTTCACCATTAATGAACAGTTTTTTGTGCAATTTGCTGTCGGAGAGACATGTGGGCTTCTCTCATGGAACCTCTACAGCTTCACGATTTAGCTACATGGGTCTCCCCCAGGGATCATGTTTGGGCCCCCTTTTGTATAATTTTTATGTCAAAGACATTGACGGTTGTCTGAGTGACAATTGTACGTTGAGACGACTTGCAGATGACGGCGTGGTGTCTGTCACGGGACCCAATGGGGTCGATCTGCAAGGACCCTTACAGGATGCCTTGGACAATTTGTCTACTTGGGCTCTGGAGCTGGGTATCGAGTTCTCTGCGGAGAGGGCTGAGTTGGTGGTTTTTTCAAGGAGGCATAGCCCAGCACAGCCGAGGCTTCAAATTTGGGGTGAGCCGATAACTCATTCTGTGTCATTTGAGTGTCTTGGGGTCTGGTTCGGTTCAGGGTGCACCTGGAGATCCCATGTTGAGTGTGTGAAGCGAAAGTGCCAGCCAAGGATCAACTTTCTCTGCACAATTACCGGAGCCTGGTGGGGAGCTCATCCACAAGATCTTCTAACGTTGTACCGGACAACGATTTTGTCGGTTATGGAATACGGTAGTTTTTGTTTTCAGTCGGCGGCTCGGTCGCACTTCATTGGACTGGAACGTATTCAGTATCGGTGTCTTCGTGTCGCGTTGGGTTGCATGCACTCGACTCACACCATGAGTCTTGAAGTGCTGGCTGGCATGTTGCCACTCTCGGATCGGTTTTCAGAGTTGTCTCTCCGGCTCCTCACCAGGTGTGAAGTTATGAGCCCCGAGGTGATCGAGAATTTTGAGAGGCTCCTTGAGTTGAGTCCTCAAACTCGCTTCATGACCTTGTACCATTGGTGCATAACACAGGATGTCAGCCCTTCGCCGAACATTTCCAATCGTGTTTGCTTCTCCGATTTCGACGATTCGGTTCATTTTGATTTGTCCGTGAAGCGGGAGCTTCGTGGAATCCCGGAGCATCATCGTCCTATGATTGCTCCGGTGATATTTGCTGCAGAGTTTGGCCAAGTTGATTCCACTAAATCGTTCTTCACTGACGGATCTTTGATAGAGCGGTCAGCAGGCTTTGGTATATTTAATGAAGTTTATGGCGCCAACCGTAAACTTCAAGCTCCTTGTTCCGTGTATGTCGCTGAATTAGCGGCAATACATTTTACGCTAAAAATTGTTGCCTCATTAACACCGGATCAGTACTTCATTTTCACGGATAGTCTCAGTTCTATAGAGGCTGTTCGCTCATAGAGGCCGGTAAAGCACTCCTCGTATTTTCTCATGAAAGTGCAGGAGCTTCTAGGTGCTTTGTCTTCGCGTTATTTTGTCATCACCTTTGTATGGGTCCCATCTCATTGTTCAATTCCGGGCAATGAGAGGGCGGACTCGCTTGCAAAGGTGGGCGCTATGGAAGGCGATATTTGTGATCGACGGATCGCCTTCAACGAATTTTTTCCTATTTTTCGTCAACAGTCACTCGTCAGCTGGCAGTGTGGATGGAGTAAGGGAGATTTGGGGCGATGGCAACATTCTATCATCCCAAAGGTGTCGAAGCAATCTTGGTTTAGCGGGATGGATGTGGGTCGAGGCTTCATTCGTGTCATGTCTCGCCTCATGTCGAATCATTATTCTTTGAACGCTCATTTATACCGGGTTGGGCTGAGCGACAGCGGTCTCTGTGAGTGTGGACAGGGCTATCAGGACGCAGATCGCGTTGTTTGGTCTTGTGCTGAGCATTCTGGAGTCGGATCTGAGCTTTATGATTCCCTTCGGGCTCGAGGTGGACAGCCCAGTGTGCCAATTCGAGATATTTTGGCTGTACGTGATTTGGAGTACATGAAACTCATTTATGTGTTTTTGACTAGCATTAGCATTGGATTGTAGTTGGTTTAACCTGTATGTTTAGAATAAGTTTTTTTTTTATATGTGTGTGTGTGTGTGTTTTTTTTTCTTTTTCAAGAGGTGTTCAAGTCAAAGGAGAACCATGGGTTGTATAGTTATAAGTGTTTGGATAATTCTGAATTTAGATTTAATGTGTTATGTAGCCATACTTTGGATTCCCACCCTCCTTCCCATCCGTAATTTGTTATACCTATTAACCTCGAGACGGCCGCGAGTAATTGGCTCTATCCTCCTAACTTTGGTTTTAAGATGGATGATGTATAAAAATATGAAAATTTGGCTCTGTAAAGTTAATTCGATTGAGCCTGTACAAATAAATGATTATTAAAAAAAAAAAAAAAAAAACATTACACATGCACAACAAAAACAAATCTAAAAGATTGTAACAACGGTTACAAATAACATCCAGTAACATGCTGGCATTCATAAAACGCTTTAGTCATAGTTTTACGGTCCTTACACAATTAGAATTAAAAAATTATACGTTGCCTATGCGAGGTAAATACTTCAATATTGTAGTGTAATCTGGTCACCTTTTTCAGTTCTCCATGAAGAGCGAATAGAGTCTGTACAAACACAGTTTTTATTGTTTGCATTACGTAAATTAGGTTGAGAAAGATTTCTTCTCCCACCCTATAAAGTATATGTCAACATATTCCTACACTTTTCTTATTTGATCAGCACTCGGGAGGGGCTGGCGCAGGTATTCCCTCGGTTTGGGATCACCAGTTTTTTCCCATTGAGGATGTATGTTAGTCCCAAGCGTCATCTGTTGGTTTTCTGTGTAACGCATGGCTTTGTGATATTTAGTGTGTTAATCATAGCATGCTGTGCATTTGACTGTCATCTTTCGTTTGTTTTCTTGTTTTCACGGTTTAAATTCTTCATTTTCAAAATGTCGCGATTTGAAAAAGACGTGAAAATTAGCAATGCAGAATCGTCGATTCAAGTGGAGAAGTTTGATCGAAAAGTGGCAGGTAACGAGTTCCTGCGGTATGTAGTCTATTATTTTTACGCTACCGGTACAATCAATGCGGAAATTTATCGATCTGAGTGTCTGCAGAAGAGGTTGCAGCCTTTATATCAGAAGCATGGTACCAATCCACTGATTTGGGTGGATTTAGTGGCGGCGCATTACGTTCTCTGGGGGATTGCTTTTAAGGATTAAAAGGTGCTACCCTCTTTACAAAAATTCTTAGCGAGCTCTTTCAGGCATTGAAATCGTTGCCTGCCAAATAAATGCTTAGAACATAAACCTTAGCATTGCCACCAGCGGACAAACGGTCGACTCATTGATTTCATCCCCTTCATGAACATGACGATTCGTAGCACGTACTTCACAGCCTCCATTATCGCTGCACATGGAGATCATCACAGTAGACAAAATCTCAAATCGACAACGTTCTCATTGATGGACGGCACTTCTCCAATATTATCAAAACATTCCTTTATCAAATATGTACGGTACTGATGGTCTCATATCAAAACTGATTCATAAAAATATAAAATTCAATTTTCCACATGAAATGTTGGCAGATTGATAGTATTTGAAATAACTGAGCATTAAACCATGCAGGAATCATCTTGCTTGAAAGTCCCCCAGCAAAGATTTCATGTTATATTAAAGTGAATCTTCTACTTTCCTATATTCGGCCTACAGGCCATCAGCAAATCAGAAGACCAGAAATGATCCAAATTCAAGAAAACCATGCGGTAGTGTTATAAACAAAATCTCTCTTATCGTCTCCCAGTTTATCTCTAAAGTCGAATGCGTCTCAACGAGTTGAATATGTTTCTCTGAGTTGAACTCTCTCGCTCGTGTTGTGAGCCAGCATCGACAGACCAGTCAGCAGCAACAGTTTGTATAGTTTGGATTGAGCCTCGCATCGGTGGAGTGTTATTGTTATTCAGTTACATAATTTCAACCGCCAAGCACTGAGTTATCGACTGGCAAAAATGACAATTAAGTTTCGAATCAATGGAAAAGAGTTTTCCTGTAAGTACTTAGGCACAAACGAACGGATAAGTGTAATTATTCAAAACAAAACATTTCAGTGACTCCATCCACCGTTCCCATCGATACTTCACTTAACACGTTCATTCGCAACCATGCCCATCTCAGAGGAACCAAGTTCATGTGTTTGGAGGGCGGATGCGGTGCTTGCGTGGTGAATATGTCTACTTCTCATCCAGTGAGTGGTGAAATCACTTCCTATGCAGTAAATTCGGTAAAGAACGAAGAGAGAGAGAGAGGGATTACTTGAGTTCAAATTGACTCGAGAGATTTTGGTTTTGCAGTGCTTGTTTCCGGTGTTGGCGTGTCATGGATTGGATATCGTTACCGTCGAAGAAATCGGTGATGCACATATGGGATATCATGCAACTCAGAAAGTTCTGGCGCACTTCAACGGAACGCAGTGTGGATACTGCTCACCGGGTATGGTCATGAATATGTACTGTCTGTTGGAATCCAAACAAGGGCATGTTTCGATGGATGAGGTTGAGAATGCATTCGGCGGGAACATTTGCCGGTGCACTGGCTATCGTCCGATTCTGGATGCCTTCAAGTCATTGGCATATGATGCAGAGCCTAGGTTGAAACAAGTATGCATGGACATCGAAGATCTGAACAAGATTTGTTCGAAAACCGGAAGCGCTTGCTCTGGAAAATGTTCTGTTGCTGGAATGGTTAATGAGAAGAAGCCCATTCATATGAATTTCGCTGATGACAAGGAATGGCACAAGGTGTACACAGTCAGTGAAATATTTGATATTTTTAAAACGATCGGAACGAAACCCTACATGTTGGTTGCTGGGAACACTGCTCATGGTATGAAGAAAATTTACAATAATTTATGATCATCTGTCTTACTGATATTTTGTAGGAGTCTACCGAAGAAGCGAAAAACTTCAGGTATTCATTGATGTCAATTCCCTTGAGGATCTTCGTTTTGACGCACTTGGAAGCAATTTGGAGATCGGTGCTAACGTAACCTTAACTGAATTGATGAGAATACTGTCCAACGCAGCCCGTAAAAGCAGTCATTTTGCGTACTGTACGGAGCTCGTCAAACATATCGACCTGATTGCCAACGTTCCGGTGCGCAATACCGGGACGATCGCTGGAAATCTTATGATCAAAAATCAGCGCAAGGAGTTTCCTTCAGATTTGTATCTCCTACTGGAGACTGTTCGAGCTAAAGTTACAATCGGTACATAAATGTTCTTAAATTACAACGAGCTTACCTTACCTTACTCAATTTATTATAGCAGAGTCCATGGATCAGACCAACGTCATCACACCTAGCCTGCTAATTAGCATGGATATGAATAAAAAGATCATTCTGAAGATCATCATACCTCCACTGGATCCTAAAACTTACGTGTTCCGTTCATACAAGATCATGCCGAGGGCTCAGAATGCTCATGCTTACGTCAATGGTGCCTTTCTTGTTCAGTTCAACGCCAATCAATCAACTCTGGATTTTGCATCAATTTGCTTTGGTGGAATACACCCAGACGTAAGTGATTCACGGCCTTTACTGAAGTTATATTCAACTTAAAGCATTTCTTCGTTCAGTTCACTCATTCTACAGCAACGGAAACTTATCTCAAAGGAAAGAATATCTTCGACAATCAAACCATACAAAACGCTTTGCAAACTCTGAGGGACGAACTCGTCCCTGATTGGTCTCTACCGGACGCATCCCCGGTGTATCGCAAAAGCTTGGCAATTTCGCTATTCTACAAGTTCATCCTGAGCGTAGCCTCGGAAAAAGGCATAACCATAAAGCCAGAATTTGTGTCCGGCGGAACCGTTTTAGAAAGACCAGTATCAACCGGAACTCAACAATTTGACACAATTCCCCAGAATTGGCCTTTGACCAAAAACATTCCAAAGATTGAAGGACTTGCTCAGACTTCTGGCAAGTCTCAATTCATCAACGACATCCCAGCCATGTCGAACGAACTGTATGCGGCACTAGTGCTGGCTACAGAAGTCAATGCCAAAATACTGCAGATCGATACAAGAGAGGCTCTCCAAATCCCTGGAGTTCTAGCCTTCTACTCTGCTACGGACATTCCGGGTGAAAATGAAGTTATGCCATTTAAGGATATTTGTCCAGAGAAAGAAGAGATATTCTGCAGCGGCAAGGTCTTATACCATGGACATCCGGTTGGAGTTATAGTAGCCGAAACCTTTGAACTGGCCAATCAAGCAAGTAAACTAGTCAAGATTATCTACGAGCCTTCCAACGACCTTGTCTTTACCACCGTCAGCAAAATCATTGAACATAGTCGAAATGACCGCATCGTTGGAACTGACCATGGCTTCACCGGCCTAAATTACGACCAATCTTTGCATGGTCCTATGAAAGTTACAGGTCAAATCGACTTAGGCCTTCAGTACCATTACTACATGGAAACTCAAACTTGCATATGCGTTCCTGTCGAAGACGAAATGGACATTTACCCATCTACTCAATGGGTTGATCTCGTCCAGATTGCGATAGCTAATATGCTTAGCATCCCTGAAAATCGGCTGAACATCCACGTTCGGCGCTTGGGAGGCTCCTACGGAGGAAAAGCCAGTAGATCGGTATTCGTGGCTTGTGCTTGTGCGCTGGCAGCACATCTAACGAAACGACCCGTTCGGTTGGTTATGACTCTTGAAGCGAATATGGCAGCGATAGGAAAACGATATGGGTGCCACTCCAAATACGAAGTTAGTTTTTCAAAAGACGGCAAAATACAGAAGCTCTACAACCAATTCATTCATGACTCCGGGTCGTCGTACAATGAAACGCCTTTCTACATCAACGGTCACTACCAGAATTGCTACAAGAATGAACGATTCAAAATAGAGCCGTTGAACGCTCGTACAGATATTGCGAGCAACACTTGGCTACGAGCTCCGGGATCCGTTGAAGCAATTGCCATGATCGAAACGATCATGGAGCACGTGGCCCATGCAACAGGGTTGGATCCATTGGACGTTCGAATGTCAAACATGGCCGACGGATCAAAGATGACTGAGTTGTTGCCTCAATTTCGAAGTGATGTCCAGTATGACGATCGAAAGGCAGAAGTGAATCGCTTCAATCAGCAAAACCGTTGGCGAAAACGAGGCATTGCCATCGTCCCTATGCGGTATCAAATGTGCTATTTGGGAGCACTGCATGCATTGGTATCCATCTACCACGGTGATGGCACGGTTTCTATCGCGCATGGCGGAATCGAAATGGGACAGGGGCTGAATACGAAAGCCGCCCAAGTCGCGGCTCACGTGCTTGGAATTTCGATGGACATGATCACCATCAAACCGACTAATAATCTGATTTCGCCAAATGCTGTTTGTACTCAGGCCAGTTACACCAGTGAAGCAGTCGGTTATGTAAGTATACCAGGTTTTGCTCGGACTTCTTTTGAATTTTTAAAGATTTTTTCTACAGGCAATCAAAAAAGCGTGTGAAATGCTGCTAACGCGAATTAATCCTATCCGAGAGAAGAGCCAAGGTGCTTCATGGAAGTCCGTAATTCAGCAAGCTTATGGCGAGAATATAAATCTCAGCGCTACCTACATGTACAGAGAGTCTGAACTTGAACCGTACATAGTTTGGGGACTAAGTTGCGCTGAAGTTGAAGTAGACGTTCTCACGGGAAACCTACAGATCACTCGAGTAGACATCCTGGAAGACACTGGGGAAAGTTTGAGCCCTGGAATAGACGTTGGGCAAATCGAGGGTGCTTTCGTCATGGGATTGGGATACTTTTTGACGGAAAAGATCATTCACAACCCAATCAATGGCGAACTGCTAACTAATCGTTCTTGGCACTACAAACCACCGGGAGCGAAGGACATCCCCATTGATTTTAGAATCCGCTTTCTACAGAACAGTTCGAATCCAGCGGGTGTTCTACGATCGAAAACCACCGGAGAGCCGGCTTCCGTTATGAGCGTTGTGGCTCTGTTCGCCATCCGCCATGCGTTGATCTCGGCAAGGAGCGATGCTGGTCTTGCTGGTGATGAATGGGTTTCGTTAGGAGCACCAACAACTCCAGAAATAATTCATACGATGGCTGGAAACGCAATTGAACAGTATAAACTTAATTGAGGCGATTATTTAAATTTATTATATTAGTGAAATAAAGATATTGACTTTCTTGTTTTTCAATTATATGTCACTTTAAATTTCGCATATAGTTTTTTAAATTGAGAAATCCAAGTTAAGCAAAAGTGAGGTTAAACATCGGTTAAACAACTGAAAATGATAATAACTTTCTAGCTAGTTTTCAAACTGTATCAAAATTGGTCAGTATCGTCGATAGAAGATCGTAGCATGCGATGCGCGAAGTAAGACGTAACAATTTTTGCCTAGACATTTCGTCCCGTTCTATTTTCAATTTTATATAAGATTTTACAAGTGTATAATGAATTTGTTATCTTAACCGTCTCTGTTTGCGAAAACCTGCAAGAAACAGAAGTCCGATGACTCCATTTCTTCTTGTTTTGAGTCAAACCAAAAAAAAAATCATCGAGGGTAGGGCAGCGGTTGTGGTAGTGCGATGAAATCGTTACCGGTGCAGTTTTCAGCTGGTGGTGGTGGGTCTTGTTCGTTGCTGGTTGCCGTTCGTACTTTTTGGATCGGATACGGGATCAACCGAAATTAAGCTAAATATTTCTTATATATCTGACACCAGAATAGTTTTTAGCCCTCGAAGCGAATGTTATGCAGTGGAGAAATTCCTTTAATCGCACATAATTTTTTTGAGTGCTGCAAATGTTTAGTTGACAACCGGGAAGCAGTACGACTTACCTCCGGTCCTCACAAGTTCATACAAGTTCCATGCCTCCATGAGTCATATGATCACAGGGAACTGCCGGCTGAAACACGGAGACGCTGGTTGGCGTAGCCAGGGCAATGTTGTCAATTTGACAGTAGCTGGGTGAGGGGGTGCGACTGAAGATAGTGCACCTTTTAGTTGTTTTGTTTATTTCCAAGGGGTGGATCGCTCTGCACACTTTTCTCCTGCGCTATATTTTTTGAGTGTGTCAACAAGCGTTACGATGTTCTGGGAGTTCCCGTAATGTGCCGAAGGTGCCGATGTGTTGACAGCTCAAATTGTTATTTTCTGCTGAGCCTGAGCCAAGCAGGCAATGCATGTTGGCAAGGTTGCTGGTTTCATATTTATTTAAGCTCAACTGTCAAAAGTGTGCGTCAGTGTGCCACACATGTGGTATGGATTGAAAATCGAAGTGCCGCTGTTAGGAAACATGTTCGTCTAGTGTGTAAGACATCGTGGCTGGCACACTGTTCTGAGTGGCTTATCCTTGTTTATTTCCCGTTCTCGTTTATTTGATGATTTCAGCACGCTTTGGAATCATCTTTGCATCCCGAAGTCATTTAGCTTGGGAGCATGTCTATCAATTGAAGGCTCAGTTTGTTTTTGAGTTTTCAGCATGAACATGTGGCTTTCATTTCTGAATTTCAACTACTATTTTCATAAAAAAAAATCAGTGGGGTTGTGTACAAGACACGACCGGTTGACGTAGACTTCGTTAAACCAAGTGATGCATTATAATGTCAGGGAAATTCTGTGTGGCTATTATTAGCGTTAAAAGGGTTTCAATTATTCGTGCCGGTCGCTTACCCTTACCGATAGAAGCAGTTTAAGTCACAATATGACGGGTGCGGCTCTTATGGGACATTCGTCCAGCGTTTTGAAGCCAGTATGTAAGAAAATTCTATTGTACGCTCTTGAGATATTATTTGGTGGTCCTGAAAAGGGCCTTTTGGTTTAAATGATGACACGGCCACGGTTGCACGTTTTACGATGGACTATCTTTACGGCCTAGAAGATAGTTGAGGATCTGTTAGGGAATATACAATTATTAAATTAATGATAGTTTTGATCATTCTTATAATCATAATTGCTGAACATTACTAAATGTTTATTCGTATGTCATACTGTGCCAGAATGGCCTGCGTCTCGGAATTCTCACCATCGCCGGAACCATCAACAATGTTTTGCATCATTTGGGGGATTTCAGTAACGACAAGTAGCGGAAGAAATTCTATAATGCGTACATACAAACGTATATTTTGACTGATGCCTTGTCTCCTTTTCAACATTCACCATTTAAATACCATACCTTTCGGATCATTTGTATACAATCTGAGTTGTAGTATGCCTTTGCATAATTCAACTTCAAAGAATAAAAAAATTGCAATTTATGCAATTCTGGATTTCAAGGGTAATAATAAACATTGAAATACTCTAGAATTCAAATTACGATAAAATTCGTTATCAGAAAATATCCGACAGGTTTAGTGATTGTTATGAAAACACAATAATCAATTATAACATTTTCAGATGTGTAAGCGTCTCAAAAAATGTTCAAAGTTCAGGAAGTTTTATCAAACAGAAAATAACAAAAATTATCTTGCAGTTGTTATAAGCTTATATACAAGTATATAGAGTACAGGTCCCTTGACTCAGTCGATTATGTAGCGCACGATTACAATTTTAACTATTACTCATACATTGGCTTAGCAAGAAACGATATTCAACTAGTTATACCTTTGCTAAGACATGCTTAACAAGGCGTTTGCTGTACTGGACCATGAAAAGTCACCAACTAACATTATCGAGTCGAAAACTTTCGATGGATTTGGATATCATTAAGGATTCTTGTTTGGACGAATTTCAGTAAAGTTTGTTTATTTCATCGCTCCGGGCATTCGGCTATATTCGGTATAATATACAGAATATAAAGCTACTTTATAACATCTAAATGACTTTCTCATGTGATCAATCGGCCATTCTATTTCAAACCATTAAAATTCCCACTATATTAATTTAGTTATATAGGTGTTGGTATGAAGAGGCCCATCCAAAAATACACAACCGCTCACTCTTACTTTTCCATTGAAAACTTTTATATTCTACTTTTTACTATGTGATGAATATATTAGGCCATAGTTGGGAATATAAGGTTAAATGCGTACCTTAAATATGGTCTATGGTTTTCATGTGAAATTATTGTTCATGTTTCTATGTGAATGACAGGTAAATTAGTGAATCCATTATCTCTAAAACGTTAAGAAAATCGAAATATATATAAATATATTAGATCTCACAAAAGAAAGAGAGTGAGTTTTATAAAATATCATTATTCTTTGCAATGGGTATGGGAGAAAAGGTTAGTAAATATATGATAAATTCTTATAAATATAAAATAAACACCTGATGAAAATAATCACACATTAAAACATGTTCAACGCATTAGTTGTATCGATATCATTTGTAGGTTCGTATGATGTAAAAGCACGTGGCGCATGTCATCACCAGAATACAATTAATACTATATTGAAATTTATTAGGACAGGGAGCGATAACATAGAGAGATATTCAATTGCTATGACGACATGCACTTTTTCAAATTGATTTAAATTTAATAAATATCAATTTCCTACCTCGAGTTGAAGGACCTTCTCCAGCGTCCCAACTAGTTGTTGGCAACGCATTACCTCTTGCTGCTTTCAATTTCGCCCGATAACTACGAGCTCGCTCGGCATCGGTGTATGGTCGTTTCGGAGGATTTCCCGTATGTTCGCTCTTTATGCGCTTCCTGAATCTGCCCAAGCGTTCTGGGTCAAATCGGTTAGGCATTCTCAATTTCACTATGTTTCTCAAAACGTTTTTCTTCCTGTAGGTAGGACTCTATCCAACGCGAATCGTTAACACAACAGAACAACTGTTTATAATATACTACTAATTGGAATTTAAAATGGAAAATCCCAATCAAACAAACTCTCAAGCTGAGAATATTAAATTGAAGGTAGCAAAGATGGATTTTTATCTGGTAGGATTTTTCGGTGAAAATAAATCAAAGCAACCAGCAGGCTTTGATTTATTTTCACTGATTTTTTGGAACCGCTGCATAGTACACTGTTGCCTAGTAACGATTTGGCAAAATCCAATATGACTGTCAATCGACCGAAATGTAAGATAAACTTCAAATTACTCTCTTAAATTAGAAATTGAATTGATTTATTGATTCATCGCGGGTTGCGCCAACCAGCTAGGAAATTTTTTCCACCGTCGGAGAATTGTCCTGCTCGCCTTCCATGGAGGCTCTCCCGCAAACAGTAGCGTTTTTGTAGTCGTGATGAACAAATCGGCACTAGATTAAATGACGCACAAACCGAACGAAATATTAATTTAATTCTTATATAAACAACTCTCTGAACTGGATTGGTTGTCCTCAAAAGGACAGATTATCAATTTATGGATTGCGCTAACCAGCTGGGTTAAATTTTTACCGACGGCTCGCCCTCTATCGAGCACCGAACTAAATTTAAGATTAGTTCTTTAATAAACAACTCTTTTATTTTAATTCGTTGTCCTCAAAAGGACAGATTATTTCCACCTACTGCTGCTCGCCCCCAAGGACGGTTTCCTCCAAACAGCAGCGTTTTCGAAGTCGCGGCGAAACAATCGCCACGATGAGGTAAGATGGCGGCTTTCCCAGACCGACGCGATTGTGCGCCCCCATAATCCGCCATTATTCTTCATCGCGAAGATCGGTGTTTGGGAGAGCCTTGGTACATCTCACCACCATCTGCTACGCGACCACCAGCTGCCTCTGCGACCAGCTCCGCTGCCGGATGAATGAAGCAGCTGCCTGCGACCAGCGACCAGCTACCAGCGACCACCTCCGCACAGCTTCAATGCTGCCAAACGACTGAGGCAAAGTTTTCCTTAATGTTCGTTTTACACCGTTCTCAGCTGCGTGCGAGACGTACATGGAGAGACGAATGATATGATTGGTTAAAGTCTCTCGCTAATACAAAGAAGAAGAAGATGATGCAAGACGTTCCTTGCTTCTATTTGAAATCTGTGGTAGGAAATTTGGTAAATTTACTCTGCAAAATGACATTATAAGACATCACCGTATATTTGCGTTATTTTCAATAATTTACTATTGTTTGAGAATAATGTTTGACAATTGAACTGGAGCGCGGTAAAATTTCCGACCGATTGAAGAAGAAACCATGTAAATCTATTGTGGATTGTTCGAGTTATTCGCGTACAAAACGTACGGTTTTTCGTGACGGTCGCAAAATTTTAGATTTTCATTTGACACCCTACCCTTGCCGTAAGACGTAGTCTACGTCAAAACTGGCATGCGATCATAGGCATTATGTGATTGTATTTGAATAATTTTGTTTGGTGATGCCTAAGGTGATGCTTTGGAGTGTGACTGTAGGAGTGTAGGGAGGACCTTTTAAAAGATGTCTTTGTTGCTCTCCAGAAGGGAACATTACACGTCTTTTGAGGTTTTGTCAAGGGGTGGATCGCTCGGGACAATTTTCTCCTGTGCTATTTTTTTGAGTGTGTTAACAAGCGTTGCAATGTTCTGGGAGTTCCCGTAATGTGCCGAAGGTGCCGATGTGTTGACAACCCAAATTGTTATTTTCTGCTGAGCTTGGCAACCAGGCAATGCATATTGGCAAGGTTGTTGGTTTCATATTTCTACAAGCTCAACTGTCAAAAGTGTGCCACAAATGTGGTATGGATTGAAAATCTAAGTGCCGCTGTAAGGAAACACATTCGTCTAGTGTGTAAGACATCGTGGCTGGCACACTGTTCTCAGCGACTTACCCTTGGGTTTTGTCTGTTTTGTTTGTTCTGTTTTCAAATACCTAATTTTTCTGTTCAGCAACACAGACCAGTGGATGTCCTGCAAAATGGTGAGTCGACAACTGGGATGGAACTCACCTGGATTACCCTTAAATTTTTGAGATGAGTTTATTCTAGTACTGGATGAAAATCATATTAATTTGACGGGAATATGGTTAAATGATATCATTTAAAGTTCGGTCCCCTCAGAATCTGGACACTTGATTTATAATATAGCCGGCCTCTAATAGTTGGATCTGGAATGTGTTAGGTGGACCCGGAAGGTGTAGAGGTTGATCGAGAGAAACCCAGGACTTTCGGATAGGCAATCCGTACGGAAATTTTGTCGGTGTATTCAGCTACACAGAGATAAATTTGAAAGTCAATTTTACCGTTTTTGGGGAATAGGATGACTTTTGCACTATAGTGATTTTGAACCGACCATGATCATGGTCAAAACGACCATTAAAATAGTTGATTCAACATATACCATAATGTTGGAATAGTCCTTTTTACCATGATCATAGTCAAGAATGTCATGAACGTGGTGAATTCGTCCATTTTCATGGTTATTGGTTCATAATGGTTATATGCAATAGTCATCTTGACCATGATTTAATTATCGGTATAACGATAGAATTTTTCTCGGCGTACAGGGCGCTGATACACTGCAACAAAAGAGCAAAACAAAATTTTGCCACTGTCATTCATTTACCAAACCACGTAAAAGAAACACGTGTATTTCCATCTCCATTAGTATGCATTTTTCTTTCAATGATTTTTACGTCTAATTTCCTAGCTTCGGGTTGCTGCGCTCTCCTTTGGCCATATCCCTTCTAACAGATTATGGGCCCAGAAGTGGATCGTTGAGAATCGTTTTGTTTTCGTTGGTGGAAATCGACAAAAATTTTTCTTGTGTCTCGGTGCTGTGAGTGTTTTGGATTCATCGGGAAGTTGTTTGGTTTGTATCGGCGGATGATTTTCGATCGGGAGCGGTATGGCGGATGCGGGGAGATTTCCGCTCGCCCAACTCAACAACACCAATTATGTGACGTGACATGCTTCTCACCCTGAAGAGCTATAGTGTGTTGTGGAAGACAAGAAGCCGTAACCGGAGGCTGAAGGCATGGATCGGAATACTGAGGAGATGGTAGCAAACTTTGCGGGTCCATTCTTTAGAAACGTACTGCTTCATCTACGCCGATGCGTTGTCAATACAACCCGAATACACTGTCAACATGTGTTGCAAGAACTACAGATGGTTTGGCATCACATCTACATATACTGATGAGCAATCATGGCGTCCAGTTTACTTTGGATGTTTTGAAGCGGTTTCTCAAGACGAATGGCGTGGCGCACAAAATGGG
This sequence comes from Aedes japonicus, assembly GCA_034211315.2. Classification (NCBI taxonomy): domain Eukaryota; kingdom Metazoa; phylum Arthropoda; class Insecta; order Diptera; family Culicidae; genus Aedes; species Aedes japonicus. The sequence continues at coordinate 42,034 of JASCZW010009072.1, forward strand.
TGTGCCGTATCATCCTGCGACGAACGACCAAGCGGAGCGGCACATTCAAACGATTAACCAGAACCTGAAGGTGTAGAAGTGCTCTAAGTCACCACGAAACATCCATCGACCGGGAAATAACCGTCAATGCTCGTGTTTGGCCGGCAGATTCGATCGAGACTCAAACTACTGCTGCTGGAGATTTACACTTTGATCAAGGCTGATATTCCTGCACGTCAATGCATGTGCGCGATTTCTTATTGCAAATTACAAGTGGTAAGAAGGCAGGTTGGCTGAAAAAGTTCGGAAGCTGCGATACCCGGTGCGATGGACGAATTTGGTTCCGCCATATTGATCACCATGCCGGTGTGGGCGCTGATCTACCAGAAGTTTTGGAGGGCACTCCTAGAGAGGAGAAGATCGTTGAACGCTATGAATCAACTAATCCTGCTACTGCTGCTGCTGCGATTTCCTGTGCGTCAGATTCAACCTAGAGCACTCTCCAACTTCCCAGGCTGGCCGATCTGCAGTGTCCATGTCTATGTCAGCCCTCCGTTGATCTGTTCGGCTTATAAGAGCTCCCCAGATATTGGATTTGTAAGGAAGTTGAAGTGATTTTCTATGAGGGAGAGCAGTGTTAAGTCTCACCTGCCATGATTGTACCATGCGTCCTTTTTATTCAAGCACACATTTTTACACTTTGCTGGCGCATACTTTTTTTTACCGAATTGTTTATTTGTGAAGCATACCGGAGTCGAGTTCTTTTTCATTTTTACAACGATAACTTAGTAACTATCGGGCCAATTATAGAAGTCAAGTCGAGCGTCACTGTACTCGACAGGTTTATCTTGCTATTATAGATATCGAGATTGAAGAAATTTTGTTAAGTATGTCGACTCAATCGATCGCTGGGAAACTAGTGACTGTTCTGAAACAGTTTTTCGAGTATGAGCTTGTTTTGATACGCGTTTTTTATCGGTTACTGGTTATTGATTGAGCAAGTCAAGAAATATACAAAACCATTATTTTTTCAGAAAGATGCTTCTTAGATGTTCAGGATAGAACATCTCAAAAAAAAACAGGAGAGAACTTCTCAGAGCTTCGGGAAGACGTTTGGGGCAGAGGACTTCTTAGAAGTTTTGAACTTTCCAGAGGCTCTCGAACTCTTCCCAAGATTCCATCCCTGAAGTTCAAGATCCTACCTAAAATTTCTCAAAAATTTAGCAACAAACTTCCACAATGCTCAAAACAATACATCCTAGAAATTTAGGAGAGAACTTCTCTAAATTTCAGGAATAGAATCTCCAGAAGACATTTTCCAAAAGTTTGGTCTCAACTTCCCAGAAGTTATAGAGAGCTTTCCTTAAGTACAGAAGAGAATATTTCAGAATTTCAGAAGAGGCTTTCTCGAAGTTCAGGAGAAAAACCTCTTCAAAGAACAAAAAGAAACTTTCCAGAAGTATAGAAGTTACTTCCTAGTAGATTGAGCAAGAATTTCTCAGAAATTCAGGAGTAAACTTCACCAAAGCTCAGAAAAAAAATTCTCAAAAGTTCAGGACTTTTCAGAAGTTCAGGAAGAAACTTCCAACAAATTTAAGGAAAATTTCTCAAAGTATCGATACAAATTTTCTTGGAATTCATGATAGGACTCCCTTGCGGCTTACAAAGAATTAGCTCAAGAAATAAATTCACCGAAAAACAGAAAGAAACTTACAAGATATGGCACTACCTATAAGTTCAAGAAGGAATTTCTCAAAAACATCAGGGAAGAGCTTCTCTAAGATTCGAAAGAGGACTTCCCAGAAGTTTCGAAGGAAACTTCCTTAATTTCAATTGAAATTACACAGAAGTGCTAGAGAGCTTTTATGAAGTTCAGAACATTCCAGAAATCCAGAATAATGCTCTCTTGAAATTCAGGAATCCCAAAAAGTTCAGGTAGATACTTCAGAAAAGCAGGAAGAAACCTTCAAAAAGCATAGGCGTACTTCTCTTAGTCTCACACGGGAATTTTCAGAAATTCAGGCACATGAATTGGGTTGTTAGATCTGAATTTTCAAGAAAATCAGGAGTGACTGCCAAAAAGCTCACCTGCTTATAAAGGTTAAGAGGAAACTTCCCAAAATTTTAGCAAACAGCCTTACAGAAGATCAGCTCCTCTGGATTCCACGAGATAATTACTGACGAACCAATGAAGCAGTCTACACAAAAATCATTCTTATAATCAGAATGATATTAATTGCCCATGAAAACACATTGAGGTATGGAAAACACCTTCTTCCCAGTACGTCCCAGGACGAAGTGGAAATGTTAAAATGACATCTAAGGGGGATCAAACGAATGCATCTATTTGTTTCAAAAACTTATAAATTAGCCCCATATAGTCCAAGTCCAGCTTACCCAGCACGTCTCTGATATCTTCCTTCTCTGGTTTCTCTCGGGCCCGTAGGGATGTGCAATGATCAGATCTGGCAATTTCGAAATCGAGGCAATACCAGACAACGTGGTTGATGTCCTGATAACCTGCACCACAGCCGCATTGATTGGTGTCTGAGAGCCCTATTCCATAGAAATGAGAGCCTAACGAGTAGTGATTGGACATTAGACGACACATAACCTTAATAAAATCCCGCTAATATCCAAACCCCTGCACGATTTTTTCGAATCTCTGCTCAACCATCTGCATCCCATTTTTGTTGCCAGCATTGACGAAAAATAGGAAAAATCATTGAAGGCGATTTGTCGATCATAAATCTCGCCTTGCATAGCGCCCACCTTGGCAAGTGAGTCCGCTTTCTCATTACTCAGAATGGAGCCAAGAAAGGGACCCAAATCAAGGTGATGGTGTAGGAATTGTTTGATAGGGCACTCAAAAGAGATCGTATTTCACTAACAAAATACGGTGAGTGCTTCACCGGCCCCATTGAGTGAATAGCCTGGAAGTAGCTGGCTATCAGCAAAATGGAAATTAACAAAGGAAAGAGAACAATCTGTCTGATGAACAGGTTGCGTATTATGAAGAAGTGCGCGATGAATTTCGTTTAAAACACCAAATCCAGTGGAATAATTTGTTTTTGTCCCGGCGGTATAAAACTTCCTGTCACATCTGATATGGCCAAACTTACTTGCAAATATAATGGAATGTACTCCGAACAAAGTGGATCTGGTACTCCACGAGCTTCTTTGCTCCATGATCAGATCAAAAGTTTTAGTAGAACTAGAGAAGTCTTGGAAGTATTCACGATTAGGAACATTTGAAGAAGGGTTCACCTCCAGAGTC
>JASCZW010009073.1:0-45281 GCA_034211315.2 Aedes japonicus
TTTTTTCATGGAATTGCTGTATATATATATATATATATATATATATATATATATATATATATATATATATATATATATATATATATATATATATATATATATATATATATATATATATATATATATATATATATACATATATATATATATATATATATATATATATATATATATATATATATATATATATATATATATATATATATATACATATATATATATATATATATATATATATATATCGATTTCCTTAAAGTTTTAGCCATAATGGATTCACTAATTCTACTTCTGACATTCACATAGAAACATGAATAATAATTTCACAAAAACCAAAGACCATATTTTAGGTACAGCATTTAACCTTATATTCCCAACTTTGGCCTAATGTATTCATCACATAGTAAAATGTGGAATATAAAAGTTTTCAATGGAAAAGTAAGAGTGAGCAGTTGTGTATTTTTTGAAGGGCTTATTCATACCAACACCTATATAACTAAATGAATATAGTGGGAATTTTTAATGTTTTGAAATGGAATGGCCGATTGATCACATGAGAAAGTCATTGAGATGTTATAAAGTAGCTTTATATTTCGTATAGTATACCGAATATAGCCGAATGCCCGGAGCGATAATATAAATAAATGCCCGGAGCGATGAAATAAACAAACTTTACTGAATTTCGTCCGAACAAGAATCCTTAATGATATCAATATCCATCGAAAGTTTTCGACTCAATAATGTCAGTTGGTGACTTTTCATGGTCCAGTACAGCAAACGCCTTGTTAAGCATATCTTAGCAAAAGGTATAACTAGTTGGATATCGTTTCTAGCTAAATTATTGTATGAGTTAAAGTTAAAATTGTAATCGTCCGCTACATAATCGACTGAGTCAAGGGACAAGTACCCTATATACTTGTATATAATCTTACAACAACTGCAGGATATTTTTTGTTATTTTCTGTTTGATAAAACTTTCTGAACTTTGAACATTTTTAGAGACGCTTACACATCTGAAAATGTTGCAATTGATTATAGTGTTTTCATAGCAATCACTAAACCTGTCGGATATTTTCTGATAAAGAATTTTATCGTTATTTAAATTCCAGAGTAATTCAATGTTTATTATTACCCTTGAAATCTAGAATTGCTAAAATTGCATAAATTGCAAATTTTTGATTCTTTTAAGTTGAATTATGCAAAGGCATGCTACAACTCAGATTGTATAGAAATGATCCGAATGGTATGGTATTTAAATGATGAATGTTGAAAAGGAGATAAGGTATCAGTCAAACTATATGTTTGTATGTGCGTATTATAGAATTTCCTCCGCTGCCTGTCGTTACTGAAATCCCCAAACAATGCAAAACATTGTTGATGGTTCCGGCGATGGTGAGAATTCCGAGATGCAGGCCATTGAGGCACAGTATGACATACGAATAAACATTTAGTAATGTCAAGCGCTTATGATTATGAGAATGACTAACACTATCATTACTTTAATAATTTTATACTCCCTAAAAGATCCTCAACTATCTTCTAGGCCTTAAAGATAGTCCATCGTAAAACGTGCGACCGTGACCGTGTCATCATTTAAATCAAAAGGCCCTTTTCAGGGCCACCAAAGATTTATAAAGAGTGTACAAGAGAATTTTCCCACGCACTGACTTCATAAAACCAAACGGCCCTTTTCAGCCACCAAATAATATCTCAAGAGCGTACAATAGAATTTTCTTACATACTGGCTTCAAAACGCTGGTCTCATGTCTCATAAGAGCCGCACCTGTCATATTGTGACTTAAACTGCTTCCATCGGTAAGGGTAAGCGACCGGCACGAATAATTGAAACCTTTTTAACGCTAATAATAGCCACACAGAATTTCCCTGACAATATAATGCATCACTTGGTTTAACGTAGTCTATGTCAACCGGTCGTGTCTTGTACACAACCCCACTGATCTTTTTTTGACGGGATGGAAAACTCAGGGTGTGGGGATGAGGGTGCCGACCCTCGACCCACTAAAACCCACCCGTACCTCTAGCCTTGGTCCCCTGGGACCACCTTTGGTTTTACTTCGGGGAGGGGCTGTTGTGCGTTAAGCACCGCTTGTGTCTAACTACTAAGGGCTTTAGTAGTTAGTTTATCCCTCTGGCCAGTCGCTGATCGTTTCGCCACTTGTCTTGTAGCTCTAAGACAATCTGTGAGGCCACCGTTTTCACCGCGTCCCAAGTGTCCTGTTCTTGACACATCCTTGGGGCAAGATTGTCCGGTGTCGTGTCCCGACTGCTCAATGCTATCATGCCGTATCTCGCGTCGTTGAAACGAGGGCAGACGAAGAACACATGTTCCGCAATTTCGTCCGCTTCCACGCATACGAGGCACGCTGAGGACTTAGTGTGCCCGTACTTATGCAGATACTGTCTGAAGCAACCGTGGCCTGACAGTATCTGTGTCAAGTGGAAAGTTACTTCCCCATGACGCCGCTCGACCCATCTAGATATTCTTAGAATTAAACGGTGGGTCCACCGACCTTTGGTTGAGTTATTCCACTCCCTCTGCCACCTGGCCATTGATGTGACTCTGGTGATCCTGCGGATTCCTCTTGTGCCCCTCTGTTCAAAGCACTCCGCATCCTCTTTTATTGTGATGCCGATCGATGGGCATCATCCTCGTTAAAAGCAATACCGCGTCGCGTGACACCGTGCGGTATGCGCTGACCACTCTCAGACATATTAGCCTGTAAGAACTTTCGAGCTTACCGAGGAAGCTCTTAGTACTCAGGGCAGAGACTCATGCTGGCCCACCGTACCTCATTATCGACAAGGGGACGCTTGCCAAGAGCCTGCGCTTGCTCCCCTGTACCGTCCAGACATCTTTGCATCACTGCCCTGAAAATTCCGGGCGCCAGTGAGATAGCAGTCTTGATGGAAAGGTTCGGTATACCGCCGGGTCCTGGCGCTTTGTTAAGCTTTAGCGATTTGCCTATCGCGGTTATTTCCTCGAGCGTGACGGTCGCTTCGTCCCATTCATCCGCAGATTCAGCCATCATCATGAGGGGCCAGGGACTTTGGTCGTGACTCGGAAAGAGTCCCCCGATGATGACCTGCAGTAGTTCTGGTCACTGCTCCGTTGGAGCTGTCGTGCCCTTAGTTCTAGCCATTACCACCCGATTGGCGCCATCCCATGGGTTCGCGTTGGCTTTCGAACACAGTCCCTCAAAGCAGACTCGCTTGCTGGCCTTTATCTCCCTCTTGAGTGCGGCCTTAGCGGTGGCTAACACCACGCGGCGCTCCAGTCTTTCCAGGTCCGATCGCGCCCTTTGCCTTCTCCTTCTTGGTTGGTGGAAAAATCTCCGGAGATCTGCGATCGTCTCTGTCCACCAGTAAACCGGCAGCCTTCCATCCCTAGGTTTGACCTTTCTGGGCATGGTTGTGTCGCACACTTGTGTGAGGATTGATACGAGTTGATCCCCACGAGGATTTTGGGTATCGCTCAATCCCTGTTCCCGCTCTAGCGCCTCTTTGAATACTTCCTTATCGAAGTACGACGTCCTCCATCTGCGGACGAACAGAGTGGGTGCTCCTCCCTCTGCGCGCTGCCTAGCTCTGTGGGTGATACTATAGCGAACCGCCAGGTGGTCGCTATAGGTGTAACCATCCTCCACCCTCCAGTTGTTCAACAGCCCAAGGCTGCTAAACGTCACTTCGACGATCAACTCCGCTCCATTTCTATGGTAGGTACTACGAGTACCTACATTGGCCAGGTCTAAGTTGACCTTATCCGCAACCCAGTTTCCGTTACCGGCAGGGATGCGGTATGGGTCGGATATTATTGCAACATCCGTTCCCGACTCTCGAACTGCCTGACACAGCAGTTGCTGGGCCGCCTCACAGTGGTTTAGGTTCAACTGCATTACCTCCACTGTTTTTGCCTTTGGGTCTTCCCTTGTAGGCCGGACACTTGGAGCCCCTCATGACGTGTTTGTTGTCTGGTTTCCCAGAGCACATCATACTTTTGGGGGGCTCCTTGCAGTCCTGAGCCTTTTGCCCTTTTCCTCCGTACCTTCGGCAGAGATCACTCCTGTCGGGGCCTTTACATTCCCACGACATGTGTTCGATCTCTAGGCACTAGACGCAGGCCTTTGGTGGCTGGTGCAAACTCAGTGGGCAGACCGACCACCCCACTTTGAGCTTTTCTACCTTTAAGATAGCGTCTGCGGCTGCAACGGGCAGACGAATTGTTGCCACTTGGGTTCCAAGTGGACCCTTCCGCAGCCGTATGGCTGTCATGGCAACCTTTATCTTACACTGCGTCTTGATGGCAGTGGAGATTTCGCCTACATCCGTGATCTCATCCAAGTTTTACACTGGAGAGTCACTAACGTGGTCAAAGCACGTATCTCCACTCCCACTTCCAGAGCCTTGTAAGCTGCGCCCTTCAGCTTAGTGTCCTTCTTGAGCTCGAGGATCATTTCGCCGATGCGAGTACGGTGGATACTCTGCACATCGGCGCCTAGATCGGCGAGCTTAGCATCTCCGCGCATCGCCTTAAGTACCTCGGAGTACTTAGACTCGTCGGTCTTGACGATGCAATGAAAAATTTACGTATGGAAAGGCGCTCATGTACCTCTGTAGCTTGTGATAGTTATTCTAGCGATATATTGTGTGCACTCTGTTTTTGTTGCTCACATGGGAGAGGAACTTTCAATACTTTCTCTTCATATCTATCATTCTAGCAAAAAACATTAATGTGCACTCTTGGTGCCTCATGGTGATGAGCGAACATCTCCTTCTATATTTAAATAATTGTTATTTTATCATACATTTTAATTTTTTTTTGTTGATTTTATTCAGGTATTCTTATTCAACACAAAATAATTATGAATATAACGTACATACGTATTATGACATATGGTTGGTCAAAAATATAACTAAAATAAATGCGAACATTCGCTCCGTATGTGCGTTCTTGAAAATACCATGTGTTTCCAATGAACACCATCCACCACACTTTAACCAGTGATTTACTATTGGTATAAATCGATCCTAATCAGGCCTAAAACGTGTAAAATAAATGTGTCTTTTCAATCAAAAATCACCATCACACTTTGGGAGTGGCTCCAGAAGCATCCTTACTGGTATTAAAAATCGATTCACTGGCTCTAATGCGTTGTTAAAAATGCTGTTATAGTCCACGACCAACCACCATCACAATTTGTAAGTGACCCCAACAGCGTTCTTACAGTTGGTTTAAATCGGAACAAATCAGCCCTTGGTCGTTTTTCATTTTTCTCTTCTTCGCATTTAAAAAACAACAATACCCTTTATGAGTAGCATCAACAGCATCCTTACTGTTGGTGTGAATCTTCAAATCGGCTCTTAAGCGTTGTTTAAATTACCATTATTACCAACACATATTCATTGCCCAGTGAACAAGCGAACGGTTCAGTTCGTTCGGTCCGCTTTCCGTTGCTTTGGAAGCTTTTTACGAGTTATTTACAGTTTTCAGTATTAGTTTTTGTCGATCGCCAGTGAAATCGTCGCGAGTGAAATCAATCTTGGTTTGCTGAAGAAGAGGACATTGTGTGATAAGTGGTGCAACAACGTCATTGATTGCAATTAGAAATATTGCCTACGATCGAGAAGCCATATTGTGCCGCATCTATACGGCACGCATACCAGCAGCCCATCGTGTGAAGCGTGCATTCTTCCATCCACCAACTACCGCCGACCAGCAACATCATCGTCATCGTTTAGCTCCACGCTTAGACGGTACACGCGGTCACTCATCGCCGCTCGGCAGCAGCAGCACACATTCGTCGCCCAGCTGCAGTAGATCCGTGATACATATAAGAGAAGTTTTTTAGTAGTATATAAGATAAGCGATTTTCATCGTAGTGTGTGTTTGAGTGTGGAGAGTGATTGATAGTGTGTGTGAGAGTGTATTTAGTTTTAGTTTTTTGTTTAGGTTTAGTTTGTTTATCTGTGATTGATTGTAGATAATTACGTTAGTGGTTGAGCGTGATAAGCTCCCACAAGCGAGCCATGGATGATTTATCGCAAGATGAATCATCTATGGCACGAAATGATGAGGTAGCTCATAGAGTTACCAGATCACGTGCTTATCCAGATAGTTCAACTGGTCCATGGGTTGTTTATTTTCAGCCCAAATCTAAATGTTTGTCAGATTTCTGATGATCTGACGAAGCGATTCTCGGCCGTGACCGAGATAATTAAAGTCAGACCCAATAAACTTCGGGTCGTTGTGTCCAATCTCAAGCAAGCTAATGAGATTGCTGTCTCCCAGCTCTTTACTCTAGAATATAGAGTGTATATCCCAGCTCGGGGTATTGAAATTGAAGGTGTGGTCTCCGAAACGAGTCTGACCCCTGAGATCCTGCTGAAGCGGGGGGTTGGTAGATTTAAGAATCCTCTGCTTCCCCCAGTTAAGATACTGGATGTGCGCCAACTAGGCTCAGTATCGACCAACAAGGGCGAAAAAAAGTTTACACCGTCAGACTCGTTTCGCGTAACCTTCTCTGGCTCAGCCCTCCCTCAATACGTCGAGTTGGGAAAACTTTGGCTACCTGTGCGATTGTTTGTACCTCGGGTCATGATCTGCCAGAAATGCCAGCAAATGGGACATACGACCTCCCATTGCGGCAATAAAGCGCGCTGCTCCAACTGTGGGGAGAAGCATGAGGATGGCGCGTGCGCAGACAGCACACCTAAATGCGCTTTTTGTAAAGGAACTCCTCCTCATGCTCTCTCATTGTGCCCGGCGTACAAACAACGCGGGGAAAAATTAGAACGCTCGCTAAAACAGCGTTCAAGGCAATCTTTTGCTGAAATGGTGAAAAAAGCCTCACCATCACCCGATGCCAATACAAATCCCTTTGCTCCTCTGTCAGATGACGAGTCTGACTTTGATTCGGCTGAAGAGGGAACATCGTTCACCTTTCCGGAAGGTGCTTCAAGGAAGCGAAGACGCGTCCGCCCACGGAAAGTTGCTGAAAAGAAGCCCGAGACCAGCTTGCCCAATTCAAGGAAAGGTGGAAAAAAGGAAAATCCTAATCCACCTGGTTTTCGTAGTACTAACTACACCCAGGACTTTCCATCTCTCCCGGGGACATCCAAAACCCCTGAAGTCCCAATTTTAAGAACAAAAGCCCCCTCCTCTAGTGGGCTGTTCTCATTTGATGACATTGCCGAAGGTATCTTTAAGTACCTCGAAATTTCTGACCCTCTCAAAAGCATTGTTATGGCAATGCTTCCCACTGTGAAAACTTTTTTGCAGAAATTAACATTAAAGTGGCCCATTCTTGCAGCTATCATTTCCTTCGATGGATAATTTTCCAAATGAGGTCAGGGATTTGATCACTGTTCTACAGTGGAATTGTCGAAGTTTGATTCCTAAATTGGAATCTTTTAAATTTTTAGCTCACACTACCGGTTGTGATGCATTCGCTATTTGTGAAACATGGCTCTCTTCCGAAATCTATCTTCCGATTCATGATTTCAATATTATTCGTCTTGATCGTGAGGATTCACGTGGAGGAGGAGTACTTTTGGGGATCAAAAAGTGCTACTCCTTCTATAGAGTGAATTTTCCTCCAATTCCAGGTATTGAAGTTGTCGCATGTCAGGCTGTTATTAAAAATAAAAGCCTTTGCATTGCTTCCGTTTATATTCCTCCTAGAGCCTCCATTAACCGAAAACAACTCTCAGATGTTTGTTCGGTTCTTCCTGCTCCGCGGTTGGTCATGGGAGATTTTAACTCTCACGGTACAGGCTGGGGAGAACTGTACGATGACAACCGGTCTTCCCTGATATATGACCTCTGTGACAACTTCAATATGACAGTTCTTAACAATGGAGAAGTAACACGTTTGGCTGGTACATCCTCAGTTGGCAGTAGATTAGACCTCACACTTTGTTCGAATTCATTATCGTTGGATTGCACATGGAATGTGATTCAAGATCCCCACGGTAGTGATCACTTGCCCATACAAATTTCGGTTGCCACCGGGTTCAATCCGTCGAAATCTGTTAACGTCACGTATGATCTTACCCGTCACATCGATTGGACAAAGTTTAGGACAGCAGTAGATGAAGCCGTATCGACGGTAGAAAGGCTTTCACCGCTGGAGGAGTATAACTTCCTCTCCAACCTGATCTTAGACAGCGCGCTTCAAGCTCAAACTCGACCAGTTCCAGGAACGTCATCTCGCAGGAAACCTCCTTCTCCATGGTGGGATCAGCAATGCACCGAAGTTTACCGTAAAAAGTCCGACGCGTTTAAAGTTTTCCGTAGACGTGGAACACCTGAGCACTTCGAAGTATACACGGCTCTCGAACGCGAACTTAAGAGCCTCATCAAGGCCAAGAAACGCGGTTACTGGCGAACATTCGTGAACGGGCGAAACGCGAAACGTCGATGAGTACTCTTTGGAACACGGCGCGAAAGTTGCGTAACCGAACTACGAACAACGAGAGCGAAGAGTACTCGGACCAATGGATCCTCAAATTCGCGCGAAAAGTTTGTCCAGATTCTGTGCCGGCACGGATGATTCCTCGCGAAAACACGTATTCGATAGATGAGATTAGCCAACCCTTTTCAATGGTAGAGTTCTCTCTCGCACTCCTTTCATGTGGCAATACGGCTCCAGGCGCTGATAGGATCAAGTTCAACTTGCTCAAGAACCTCCCAGACGTTGCGAAGAGGCGCATGTTGAACTTGTTTAATCAGTTTCTAGAACTCAACATTGTACCGGATGATTGGAGACGGGTGAGAGTTATTGCCATTCAAAAACCTGGTAAGCCCGCGTCCGACCACAACTCCTATCGACCCATCGCGACGTTATCCTGTATTCGAAAGTTGTTGGAGAAAATGATCCTTTTCCGTCTGGACAAATGGGTTGAGACGAACAACCTGCTTTCAGATACTCAATATGGTTTCCGTAGGGGTAAGGGAACGAACGACTGTCTCGCGTTGCTTTCCACAGATATTCAGTTAGCTTTTGCTAAAAAAGAGCAAATGGCTTCTGTATTCTTGGACATAAAGGGGCTTTTGATTCAGTATCTGTTGAAGTTCTTTCAGATAAACTCCACGCTTGTGGCTTTTCACCATTAATGAATAATTTTTTGTACAATTTGCTGTCAGAGAAACATATGAGCTTTTCTCATGGAACCTCTACAGCTTCACGATTTAGCTACATGGGTCTCCCCCAGGGATCATGTTTAAGCCCCCTTTTGTATAATTTTTATGTCAAAGACATTGACGGTTGTCTAGGTGACAACTGTACGTTGAGACAACTTGCAGATGACGGCGTAGTGTCTGTCACGGAACCCAATGGGGTCGATCTGCAAGGACCCTTACAGGATACCTTGGACAATTTGTCTACTTGGGCTCTAGAGCTAGGTATCGAATTCTCTACGGAGAAAACTGAGTTGGTAGTTTTTTCTAGGAAGCATAACCCAGCACAACCGAAGCTTCAAATTTGGGGTAAGCCGATAGCTCATTCTATGTCATTTAAATATCTTGGGGTCTGGTTCGATTCAAAGTGCACCTGGAGATCCCATATTGAGTATGTGAAGTGAAAGTGCCAGCCAAGGATCAATTTTCTCTGCACAATTACCGGAACCTGGTGGGGAGCTAATCCACAAGATCTTCTAACGTTGTACCGGACAACGATTTTGTCGATTATGGAATACGGTAGTTTTTGTTTTCAGTCAGCGGCTCGGTCGCACTTCATTAAACTGGAACGTATTCAGTATCGGTGTCTTCGTATCGCGTTAGGTTGCATGCACTCGACTCACACCATGAGTCTTGAAGTGCTGGCTGGCATGTTGCCACTCTCGGATCGGTTTACAGAATTATCTCTCCGGCTCCTCACCAGGTGTGAAGTTATGAACCCCCAGGTGATCGAAAATTTTGAGAAGCTCCTTGAGTTGAACCCTCAAACCCGCTTTATGACCTTGTACCATTTGTACATAACACAGGATGTCAACCCTTCGCCGAACATTTCCAATCGTGTTTGCTTCTCCGATTTCGACAATTCGGTTCATTTTGATTTATCCATGAAGCAGGAGCTTCGTGGAATCCCAGAGCATCATCGTCCTATGATTGCTCCGGTGATATTTGCTGCAAAGTTTGGCCAAGTTGATTCCACTAAATCGTTCTTCACTGACGGATCTTTGATAGAGGAGTCAGCAGGCTTTGGTATATTTAATGAAATTTATAGCGCCAACCGTAAACTTCAAGCTCCTTGTTCCGTGTATGTCGCTGAATTAGCGGCAATACATTTTACGCTAGAAATTGTTGCCTCATTACCACCGGATCAGTACTTCATTTTCACGGATAGTCTCAGTTCTATAGAGGCTATTCGCTCATTGAGGCCGGTAAAGCACTCCTCGTATTTTCTCATGAAAATACAGGAGCTTCTAAGTGCTTTATCTTCGCGTTATTTTATCATCACCTTTGTATGGGTCCCATCTCATTGTTCAATTCCGGGCAATGAGAAAGCGGACTCGCTTGCAAAGGTGGGCGCTATGGAAGGCGATATTTGTGATCGACAAATCGCCTTCAACGAATTTTTTCCTATTTTTCGTCAACAGTCACTCGTCAGCTGGCAGTATAAATGGAGTAAAGGAGATTTGGGGCGATGGCAACATTCTATCATCCCAAAGGTGTCGAAGAAATTTTGGTTTAGCGGGATGGATGTGGGTCGAGACTTCATTCGTGTCATGTCTCGCCTCATGTCCAATCATTATTCTTTGAACGCTCATTTATACCGGGTTGGGCTGAGTGACAGCAATCTCTGTGAGTGTGGACAAGGCTATCAGGACGCAGATCACGTTATTTGGTCTTGTTCTGAGCATCGTGAGGTCAGATCGGGGCTTTATGATTCCCTTCGGGTTCGAGGTAGACAACCCAATGTGCCAATTCGAGATATTTTGGCTGTACGTGATTTGGAGTACATGAAACTCATTTATGTGTTTTTGACTAACATTAGCATTAGATTGTAGTTAGTTTAACATGTATGTTTAGTATAAGTTTTTTTTTTTCTGTGTTCGTGTGTTTTTTTTTCTCTTTCAAAAATGTTCGAATAAAAAGAAAACCAAAAGTTGTGTAGTTATAAGCGTTTCAATAATTTAGAATTTAAATTTAATGTGTTATGTAAACCATACTTTAAATTCCCACCCTCTTTCCCATCCGTAATTTGTAATTCCTATTAACCTCGAGACGGCCGCGAGTAATCGGCTCTATCCTCCTAACTTTAGTTATAAGATAAATGATGTATAAAAGTATGAAAATTTGGCTCTGTAAAGTTTATTCGATTGAGCCTGTACAAATAAATGATTATTAAAAAAAAAAAAAACCAACACATATTTACCATCACAATTTGTGAGAAGCACCCGCAGCATCCTTTCTCCTGATATGAATCGATGCTAGTCAGATCCCAGGTCGATTAAAAATATTATGTCTCTCGAATACAAAAGGGGCAACCATCCCACTTTTTGAGTGGTCCCTGCAGATTTCTTTTTTTAGATTTTCCAATGGAGATCGGCTCTCAAGCGTTTTCAACAACCTTGTCACCTTATCCTCCGTCACACTTTGTGAGAAAAACCAGCAGCATCCTTACTGTTGACATGAATCGGTTCAAGTCGACTCTGAAGTGCTGTTAAAAGATGACTAAATAAAGATTCACTGTCACATTTCATGAACGGCCCAACGGCATCCTTACTGTTGGTTTAGATCAACCCATATTGGCCCTCGAACGTTTAAGATAGCCTTGCCTTCATAATGAAAAGCCTCCATCACACTTTGAAATCCTTACCGTTGGTTCAAAACGTTTCAATTAGGCTGTTAAGCGTAGTTAAGAGTCTTGATTTTCCTTATGAAGTGGGCCATTGTAAAACCATGCGAGTGGCCCTAATGGCATCCTTACCGTTGTTTTAAATAGATACTAATGTAAACATGAATATTTGTGCATCTCTAGATGCACAAATATTCAAGATGACTAGATGATGATTAGCTTGAGGGCAGAAATAAGCAAGAATTCAGAGAATCGTTTGCCAAAGCGAGCCCTGCTACCAGCCTAACACTTTTGTCCAGCATTCCAGTGGTTTCGCGTGAAAGTGCAGAGGATTCTTAGGCTTCCTACAAGGCGAGTGTCAAGACAGCACATTCCTAGAATTTGTTAGTTTTACCTGCAATCGGCGGAAACCAGCAACGGTATTGCTTTGACTTCGGATCACCTGTTTTTGTTCATCGAGGACGTATGTATCATCTCTTTGTTCTCTGTGTACTTTCGGCTGATCTTGCAATGACGGTGTGATTGTCCCGGTCGACCAATCGTGCTCATGCTCAGGCACGATATATTTGAATTGAAATGAAATATGTTTTATTTCAATCTAATATTGTTTGTTCAAATCAGTAATACAACACGACTTTTTTTTTCACAAACCAGCACAGGTGGTTCAACCACAAATTTAAATCATATGAAAGTTTTTTTTTTCAAACAATTTAACACTGAAAACTCAAATATTCGTCAGTAGACTTCAAAAGTTCAGAACATTTTTGCGAGTTTTAACTACACAGAAAAAAATAATTAATTTTAATAAGCGCGTAAAATTTCCCCTCGTTGAATTCTAAGTCAAAGGAGGCGTACAACGAAATTGTTTGCAATTTTTCCTGCGCCATACAACAATGCTAACATTCTTCCATAAAACAGGGTAGATTCAGGCGTTATCTGGCTATGATTTCCACGAATTATCCCATTATTTTCTGCCAAATCTATAGATTTGGCATTCGACTAACGTTAGACTTATGTTAGACTAACCTTTCTTACTGGGTAAGAGCTCTTATAAGTTTATAAGCTCATATATGAATTTTGCATCGTACTGCATTCGCGTGAACTTCTTTTTTCCAGGCTATACTACTTAACGCAAGTTTATTATACAGGGGATGCAGCGAAATGATTTCTCTGATAGACATCAGCTCTCAGCATATGGTTTCACCACTTTGCCTTCCCTTAGTCACCATGGCCCGCCCGGTTGTGGTAGCTGGAAGATAAAGGCCGGAGGTCAGCTAGGAAACGCCATACGTGCTAACTAGGGTACCAGAATCATCCCACTTATCTTGTTGTCGACCATTCGTAGCGACGAGGCATAAACGACTATCCGGAGTAAAATAGCCCATGATGTTTTCCTGATGCATAAGAAACTGGAAATTGATTTAAATTTCCTACACGTAGCTTGATCACCGTTTGGAAATATTCGTAGTCTAAAATGTTTGATGTTTACTTAAAACTGTTGACCTAAAGAGTCCTGTTTAAAAATTGTGAAAAAAATATGAGTTCAAGCGATTTTTCGTAGGTGTTTTCAACAAAAACATGACAATCGAGCACCAAACGGATTTTGAGCTGAAGTTTGAAATGGGAGGATCAATCTGATTTCAACTATTTTCACTATACAACTGATTTTATTGAATGAAAAAAAAAAAAACATTTCAATGATTTGTCATGAATTTACGAACAATCTCACTCTGTCTTTTCCAATAAGAATAATGAGAAATTAGCTTTCTAGTAGCTCCTCGCCACACTTTTCATTACCTTATCGAAATGTTCCTTGTAGTTTTTTTTTTCTTCCAGTATTATCTTAACGGAACCAATAAAGACTGGACTCGAAAAAAATTAGACCCACAAAAATGATCACTAAAAATTCATTTTAAGTCGGATACTTCTCAAATTTTTAAGGATTAAATAAATATAAATTTGCTATGTTTTGGCATAATTTATTGAATTTCCTCCTCCAAGCTGAATACTAGTTCATTTCTCTTATCAATGCTCATGAGTTCTTGAGCGGTGCTTTGTCCATCTACACAATTTCTCCCAGTTTTTCTTCAAAGCTTCATCGGTTTTGAATGTTTTTCCGCTTTTCTTCAACTTCTTCTTCATTATCGCCCACATTTTTTCGATCGGACGAAGTTCTGGTGTATTTGGCGGGTTTGCCTCTTTCGGGACCTCACTAACGCCTTTCGCTTCGTACTAATCCATTGCAGGCTTGGCGTAATAGCACGAAGCGAAATCCAGCCAGTACAGCGTGGGACCACGGTGAGAGTAGAGGAAGGGCAGCAAGCGCTTGTGCAAGCATTCCTCTCGATAAATCTGCCCGTTTATGGTGCCGGTTGTAACGAACGGCTTGCTGTACCGTCCGCACTCGCAGATCGCCTGCCACAACAGGTTCTTCTTCGCGAATTTAACTAGAAATTAGAAGAAAAATTAGTATCTTCCATTTAATTCCAACGACCTTTGCTTATCTTCGACAGATACGCGTATTTCGTCTACAATGTGCAGACTTCTTCAGTGTCTCGTACTAATAACTCGACTTGATACTAAGATACTGAGATACTAATTTTTCTTCTAAGTTCTAGTTGTCAGTCCGGTTTGGCACCTTCCTGAGCTTAAAAACACGTAGTCCAGCCCGCTTCATAGTCTGCTGGACAAACCACTTCGACGAATTGACCTTTTTGGCCACGTCTCGGATGGAAAGGTTCGGGTTATTCTTAAAGTACTGCCTTATCTTCCACGCCTTCTCTGGGTATTCCGTTTAGGGTTTTCGGCCGCTTCCAGCGTGCCGCTCGATGGCCTTCGTCTCCTGGAACATCTTCACAACGCGGGACACGGTGAAATGGTGGATTCCAAGCCTTTTATCGATCCATCTGTGCGACTGACCAGGATTATCGATCACCGCGCCCAAGATTTGCTGGCGTAGCTCTTCTTGCTTCGAATGCATCTTTAAAACTACTGGACAGATCGCGATAATTTTGCACACATAAACATAACACTCTAAACTAGTATTACACAAAATTTCATTGATTTTTACCCACGCGATAAAAAGTTACACCCAAAACAAAGTGTCGCATTTTCTGCGAGTCCAATCTTTACTCTGCGTAGCTTTCATTGATGATTCTGCGATAGTTAATCATCCTTTATTGAACTGCACCGTTTCCATGATTCGTAAGCTGAATCAATTTACCGTAGTATCGCGAAGAGAAAACAGATGAACAGTCAAAGATCACTGCAGTACTTATGATACTTAGTACGATGTTTATGTTGCCTGGGTAAACCAAAGAGGGACAGCTAGTATGACAGCTGACCGACTCCATCGCTCTTTTTGCTACCTTCCCATGTCTTCGACACAATCAAAAATGTTTATATAAGAACAATTTTGACGTAGACTACGTCTTACTCAGTTTATGGCTAGCTGTTATTGCGTACGGACGCTTTTTCACCAGTGCGAATAAGTACAGTCGTGAACGTTTCTCGTGCGTTGCAGGCCGAAAAGAAATTAGGAAGAAGTGAGGCATTAATTGCTTGTGAATTTTATTACGAACGTTTTATATACGATACTAGTGTTTGAAGAAAATTGTAGAGAAGAATTTTAGTGACATTGTCACGATGGCGGAAAACTCAGGGTGGGACCCTGGGAGGCCCACCGCAGTGATGGACAGCAGCTCAACGGTTCCTGATTGGATGAATTCCGGTGGTTTCGGTCGTGTTCAGATTCTATTGCTGCAAGGTGAAGAAAGTGAGAAGAAGCTGAATCCTTTCATCGTCGGAAAATCGATGACAGCTCTCGTTGGAGAAATCGATGGCACTACAACCGAAGGAAACGGAACCCGTTATGTGCTAAGAGTTCGTAGCGCCGAACAAACAAGGAAGCTGCTTGGAATGACGAAATTGTGTGATGGATCTGTTGTGTCCGTGGTCCCTCATCCCAGACTAAACAGATGTCGTTGTGTGTTTTCTTGCCGTGAAACGCAGGAAATGACGGAAGAAGAACTGGTTGCCGGACTGAAGGAAATGGGCGTTATCGAGGTGAAGCGCATTTTCCACACCGAAAATGAAAAGAAAATTAACACGCCAACAGTCATCGTTACGCTCAATGGAACAGTGGCCCCCGAACACATCCGAGTAGGCCCATTGCGCATTAAGACCCGTGTATATGTTCCCAACCCGACCATCTGTTACCGATGCTACTGTTATGGACACACCAAGTTTCGATGCAAGTCGGAGGCGAAATGTAGGAACTGCTCAAAAGTGCACAACCTGGAAGAAGAATGCTCTGCACCTGCTTTTTGTTTCCACTGTAATGGGAACCATGGACCATCCAGCCGAAACTGCCCAACTTACACAATGGCGAAATTAGTGTTGCGACTGCGATATACCAAAGGTATATCAGAGGATGAAGCGATCCGGCAAACTCAGGCTGGCGGTGGCTCCTATGCTGCTGTTAGCAAAGTACAGCAAAGACTGGAAGTAACCCGCGAAACCACCAACGAATCTAAACTGCTTAAAGAGAAGGATGATACAATAAAGCAGCTCATGGAAACAATTGAGAAATTGTCTCACAGGATCGACGAATTGGAACGAAAGCAACAGGTGAAGAAGGACAAGAAGCGAAGCAAGAAGGTTCTGGCTATGGAAAAGGCCAACTACTCGGACATGGAAACCGATTCAAGCGCCCATCTTCCGGCATCCGAACAAACAGCAGCAGAACAAATGGTGGCGCTGACTTCCTCAAAGGTAAGTGCAGCTCCCCTTAGGTCAGGCGCTCAGAATTTACATAAAAGGCACTATACCACCGAAATCCATCCACCGATTACAAAAAAGGCCCCCGCTACTACCATCAAAACCGTTGAACAAACGCAAAGCCCAAATGACTCGACTCTGAATTCACTCCCTAAACAATTCAACCATGGCCCCCACCACAAACCCAACAAATGATCAGGTCTCCCCTAATCAACTTCCGCTCGGTATTCATCTGGCTCTGCAATGGAATCTCTTAGGTTTACGCGCAAGATTATCTGAATTGCAACTTCTAATTTCCCAATTTAATCCTATTGTCCTATCCTTACCGGAAACAATGGCCCCTGAATCCAAAATTCCCTCAACTTTCATAAAAGGTTATGAATTATTTATTTGCGAAAACTCAGATAACCCCTATAAAACCGGTACAGCAATTGCAATTAGGAATGATGTCCCTCACCGTAGAATCAGTTTTTCCTCCCAATTAGTAGCTGTTGCAGTTGAAATAGACTTTCCAATTAAAATTGTTTTACTTTCATTGTATCTCTCTCCATCAAATCAAACTACTGCTTCCAACCTGACCATTATATCCCAGATATCCTCAATATTGGACAGTATTAAATCCCCAGTTCTTTTGATGGGCGATTTCAATGGACATTCAACTTTCTGGGGAAGTTCTTCAAACGACCCCAGAGGTCATCTAATTCAACAACTTATTGACGAATATGGCCTTGCTCTCTTAAACGACGGCAGCCATACTCGTATAGATCCCACTTCCGGCAAAACTTCAGCTCTTGATTTGTCTATATGTTCACACAGCCTTGTTTCCCAGCTATCCTGGAAAGTGCTCAACGATTGTTGTGGAAGTGATCATTTCCCTCTTGTAATTTCCTTGAATCGAGCACCTTCAGTTTCTTCCTGTCGTCCACGATGGAAATATGATCTCGCCGATTGGCCAAACTACGAGTGTGAGGTCTTTGACAGTTTCACGGACGACCCACCGTCTTGTCCTGACGAGTTTGTGGAGCGTCTGTTTGAGATTGCGAAGCACCATATTCCAATGACCAGCGGTTCTCCAGGGAAGAAGTCAGTTCCATGGTGGAACCCCGAGGTCCGTTCTGCTATCAAACTCCGTCGCAGAAAACTCCGTGCTCTTCAGAAAATGCCAAGAGAGGACCGCAAAAATTCTGTCATTCACTCGGAATTTAAGGCAGCCAGGAGTGCTGCTAGGACAGCAATCAATCGAGGCAAACAGGATAGTTGGGAGGAATTCATTTCGTCCATTAATCCCCTAAGCTCATCAAAAGAACTGTGGAATAAAGTCCACAGATTAGGAACTTGTAGTGCCAGGCAACCCATCAAACTCAAAATTAACAATAACGTAACAGATAACCCTTCCCTTATCACAGAACACTTTGCCGATCATTTTTATAAGTCATCCTCATCCTCTATCTACTCCGAGCAGTTTTTAGCCGAAAAATCAACCCAAGAATCCTCTCCACCTTGTTTTGTTTCCGACAATAGCCCAGATTACAACCTTGAGTTTTCATATGAGGAATTGGAATGGGCTCTGCACAAAGTGCATGGCTCATCCGCAGGACCGGATGACGTTGGCTATCCACTTCTCAAAAGTCTTCCTCTCATTGGTAAATCCATCATGCTAAATCTTTTCAACAAAATTTGGGATCAAGGAGAAATCCCCAGTTCCTGGAAGGAGGGTCTCGTTATTCCTATCCCCAAACTGGACAAGGATAGGAATAATGCTGACAGTTTTCGCCCTATAACCCTTTTGAACTGCATTGGTAAGATTTTTGAGAAAATGGTCAACAGACGGCTAATGACTCATATGGAAGCTCAAGGTTTACTCGACAATAGACAATTCGCTTTCCGTCCTAATAAATCCACAGACGACTATCTAACTGAACTTGAGGATATCATTGACTCTCATCTGGAAAGGGGAATGCATGGTGACGCTGTCTCTCTCGATCTGTCGAAAGCATATGACCGTGCGTGGCGATTTCCCATCCTTAAATCACTTGAGGAATGGGGAGTCAAAGGTCGCATGGGTCGCTATGTACAAAGCTTTCTGACGGATCGAAGATTCAGGGTCAGCATTGGCAATAACCGATCTGAGCTGAGATGTCAAGAAAATGGTATTCCTCAGGGATCGGTGATAGCTCCTACACTCTTTCTTATCTGCATGCAATCAATCTTCAAATCCATTCCCTCTAACGTCTTTATACTCATTTATGCAGACGATATCACCATTCTTGTTTTCCATCCCTATAAATCTCATGCTAGAAAAACTATGCAATCCGCTGTCAATGTAGTCTCCGAGTGGGCTGATAAACATGGTTTTATTTTATCCCCTGAAAAATCACAACTCCTCCACATCAGCCGTAATTTAAGAAAAGTTAGTAAATTACCCGACATTATTCTCAACAATTCCATCATCAAACCAGCACAATCCCTCAAAATTCTCGGTATCCACCTTGACCGGACTCTTAGCTTTAGACACCATGTAAACCTGGCACGCAAAACAATTGATAGCCGCTTACGGTTGATTAAAGTGATTGGTTCAAGAATACCGTGCGCTCATAGAACAACCATTATCCGCATAATTAAAAGCTGGCTCCTGCCGAAAATGCTCTACGGAGTTGGACTTTTCAGCAGAGCTAGTGATCTGATCAATAGCAAACTCAGCCCCAAATACAATACAGCTTTTCGATATGCCTCCGGTGCATTTGTAACCAGTCCAATCCCATCTCTGATGGCCGAATGTGGCCAAATTCCGTTTGACCATCATCTTACAATATGCGTAGTGTCTAAGGCTATCCGTTGGCTTAACCTGGGTGGTCGAAATGATGTTCCTCTGGTTAACAGAGCAATCAGACTGTTCCAATCCCTTACCAATCAAGATATTCCTACAATAGCTAAACTCCCCAAATCTGCAATTAGACCCTGGAACCAACATCCCCCAAAAAAAGACCTTTCCCTCCTTCAGCAAGTGAAAGCTCGTGATCCTCCATCCGTTATACAAGCCCATTTCTACAAACTCCTCTCAGAAAAATATACTAATCATCAACACATATACACCGATGGCTCATTATCAAACAACAAAGTAGGTTTTGGTATAACAAGTGGCTTACTCTGCCTCAACATCAGTTCAGCTCTCCCT
Source organism: Aedes japonicus (assembly GCA_034211315.2). Taxonomy (NCBI): domain Eukaryota; kingdom Metazoa; phylum Arthropoda; class Insecta; order Diptera; family Culicidae; genus Aedes; species Aedes japonicus. Next base: position 19,771 of record JASCZW010009073.1, read on the forward strand.
TCCACCTGCTCAATATTTAGCGCTGAAGCATACGCCATTATGAAGGCATCCGAATCTGTCCTACCCCAATCATCCAACCCTACTGTTATTTTCACAGACTCTTCTAGCTGCCTCAGCGTGATGAACTCCTCCTCTGTCAAACATCCCTGGCTTCAAGATGCTGAACGATCGGCGTTGGCCAACAAGGTCAGCTTTTGCTGGATACCAGGTCATGCTGGTATCACTGGCAACAAAGAGGCTGATCGGTTGGCTAATGCGGGTCGGGACTTGAATCCTGAGGATGTTTCTGTTCCAGCCCAAGACATCAACAGATGGACTAGGGAGAAAGTTTATGAAAGCCTGGGGCTGTAGCGCAAACTTTGAGGAAGTTTTATCGCCACCGTTTGAACAAATGCTGCTAAAATTCCTAAAGGACACCGATTTGCTTGATAAAATCTGATCTACCCGGGATAAGGGACGAATGACCAATTGGTTAAAGTCCCTCCCAAAACAACACAACAACAACAACTACGTCTTACGGCAAGGGTAGGGTGTAAAATGAAAATCTAAAATTTTGCGACCGTCACGAAAAACCGTACGTTTTGTACGCGAATAACTCAAAACATCCACGATAGATTTACATGATTTCTTCTTAAATCTGTCGGAAATTTTACCGCGCTCCAGTTCAATTGTCAAACATTTCTCTCAAACTATAGTAAACTATTGAAAATAACGCAAATATAAGGTGATGTCTTATAATGTCATTTTGCAGAGTAAATTTACCAAATTTCCTATCACAGATTTCAAATCGGAGCAAGGAACGTCTTGCAACTTCTTCTTCTTCTTTGTATTAGAGAGAGACTTTAAGGTTGAAGGATTCGTCATCAATTTTTAGTCATCATCAAAAATTCAAAAGCAGTTTTTTCGTTCAAAATCAAAACATAGTTCGTGAAAATGTATTCACTGTATGCTGCTCGCCAAGCGGACCACAGTGAATACATTTTCATCTCCAGAATTTTAATATCAAACGAAAAAACTGCTTTAGATTTTTTGATGATGACGGAAAAATGATGATAAATCCTTAACCTTAACCAATCATGTCATTCGTCTCTCCATGTACGTCTCGCATGCAGCTGAGAACGGTGTAAAACGAACACTTAGGAAAATTTTGCCTCAGTCGTTCGGCAGCATTGAAGCTGTGCGGAGCTGGTCGCTGATAGCTGGTCGCTGGTCGCAGGCAGCTGCTTCATTCGTCCGGCAGTGGAGCTGGTCGCAGAGGCAGCTGGTGGTGTTATGTACTAAGGCTCTCCCAAACAGCGATCGTCGCGATGAGGTAAAATGGCGGATATGGGAGCGTACAATCGCGTCGGTTTGTGCAAGCCGTCATCTTACCTCATCGAGGCAATTGTTTCGCCGCGACTTCGAAAACGCTGCTTTTTGGAAGAAAGCGTCCTTAGGGGCGAGCAGCAGTAGGTGGAAATAATCTGTCCTTTTGAGGACAATAAATTAAAATTAAAGAGTTGTTTTAAGTTGTTTTTAAAGAACTAATCTTAAATTTAGTTCGGTGCTCGATGGAGGGCAAGCGGTCAGTAAAAATTTTACCCGCAATCCATAAATTGATAATCTGTCCTTTTGAGGACAATCACTTTAATTAAAAGAGTTGTCTATACAAGAATTAAACTTTTATTTCGTTCGGTTTGTGCGCCTAATATCATGGTACTGATTCGTTCGCCGCAACTGCAAAAACGCCTCCATGGAGGGCGAGACGTCGGTAAAAATTTTACCCAGCTGGTTAGCGCAATCCATAAATTGATAATCTGCGCAATCCATAAATTGATAATTGATAATTTTGAGGAGAACCAATTCAGTTCAGAGAGTTGTTTATATAAGAATTAAATTAATATTTCGTTCGGTCTGTGCGCCATATAATCTAGTACCGATTTGTTCGTCCCGACTGCAAAAACGCTACTGTTTGCGGGAGAGTCTCCATGGAAGGTGAGCAGGATAATTCTCCAACGATGAAAAAAAAATTCTAGCTGGTTGGCGCAACCCGCGATGAATCAATAAATCAATTCAATTTCTGATTTAAGAGAGTTATTTGAATAAGAGTTTATCTTATATTTCGGTCGATTGACAGTCATATTGGATTTTGCCAAATCGTTACTAGCCAACAGTGTACTATGCAGCGGATCCCTAAAATCAGTGAAAATAAATCAAAGCCTTTGATTTATGTTCACCGAAAAACCCTACCAGATACAAATCCATCTTTGCTAATTTCAATTTAATATTCCCAGCTTGAGAGTTTGTTTGATTGGGATTTTCGTTTCAAATTGTCGATTGGCAGCCAGTGGTATTAGCAAAACTTGTTTTCCCTTCGTCGCATACCTTAAACCACACAAATTCCCTATCACGGACACCATTTTCAATGTCGAACATGATAATCCGAACCAACATTCTCTGTAAATTCCAATTAGTAGTGTGATAAACAGTTGTTCTGTTGTGTTAACGATTCGCGTTGGATAGAGTCCTACCTCTAGGAAGAAAAACGTATTGAGAAACATAGTGAAAGTGAGAATGCCTAACCGGTTTGATCCAGAACGCTTGCGCAGATTCAGGAAACGCTTAAAGAGCGAACATACGGGAAATCCTCCGAAACGACCATGCACCGATGCCGAGCGAACTCGTAGTTATCGGGCGATATTGAAAGCAGCAAGAGGTAATGCGTTGCCAACAACTAGTTGGGACGCTGGAGAAGGTCCTTCAACTCGAGGTAGGAAATTGATATTTCTTAAATTTAAATCAATTTGACAAAGTACATGTCATCATAGCAATTGCATATTTTTCTATGTTATCGCTCCCTGTCCTAATAAATTTCAACATAGTATTAATTGTGTTCCGGTGATGACATGCGCCGCATGCTTTTACATCATACGAACCTTCAAATGATATCCATACAACTAATGCGCTGAACATGTTTTAATGCGTGATTATTTTCTCAGGTGTTCATTTTATAATAATATGAATTTATCATATATTAACCAACCTCTACTCCCATACCCATTGCAAAGAATAATGATATTTTATAAAACTCACTCTCTTTCTTCTGCGAGATCTAATATATTTAAATAATATATTTAAATATAATTCGATTTCCTTAACGTTTAAGCCATAATGGATTCACTAATTTACCTGATATTCACATAGAAACATGAATAATAATTTTAGTCAAGTTAAGTCGATGGATATGGATATCATTAAGGATTCTTGTTCGAACGAATTTCAGTAAAGTTTATTTATTCCATCGCTCCGAGCACAGCCACGTTGCTCTTTTCGATTTTCATTTCACCATGTGTGATTTAGAATTATATTTCTTTGTTTGTTTGTTTGTTTGATATATTGTTCAACACTTTATATATGTTTTTGCCAGGTCTCACAATCAAACAGATTAAATATTTTATTGCACGCAACCAGGTGAAATACATCAGAAAATTTTAACATCATTGCTCCAAAGTTAGAGAAACTTCCCTTCATTGATTTCATGAAGAAGTACCTTTATCTCGACTTGGCTTTGAACTGTGATCAAACAACTAGTCGTGATGAAGATTCTGCCGCTTTAACCTTCGTTCGTGACGTCCGTTTGCAATGCCATCAATATTATGCATTTTTCTTGAACCACCGTCCAACGATTTTGATGTTCGACGCATGAACATTTAGTAATGTCAAGCGATTTGATTATAAGAATGAGCAAAACTATCATTAATTTAATAATTTTATATTCCCTAACAGATCCTTAACTAGCTTCTAGGCCTTAGAGATAGTCCATCGTAAAACGTGCAACCGTGGCCGTGTCATCATTTAAACCAAAAGGCCCTTTCCAGGGCCACCAAAGAGTTATAAAGAGTGTACAAGAGAATTTTCCCACGCACTGACTTCATAAAACCAAACGGCCCTTTTCAGGGCCATCAAATAATATCTCAAGAGCGTACAATAGAATTTTCTTACATACTGGCTTCAAAACGCTGGTCTAATGTCCCATAAGAGCCGCACCCGTCATATTGTGACTTAAACTGCTTCTATCGGTAAGAGTAAGCGACCGGCACGAATAATTGAAACCCTTTGAACGCTAATAATAGGCACACAGAATTTCCCTGACATTATAATGCATCATTTGGTGTAACGTAGTCTACATCAACCGGTTGTGTCTTGAACACAACCCCACTGATTTTTTTTCAGCTCTTATGGCATCTTCAGCGGCGGTCTATTTTTAGATCAACTTAATACCTGATTTGCACAACGAAACTTGAATGAAACTCTAGATAAAACTAGTTAAAATAGACCCACTTTGCATACCTCATACCAGTGTTGTATTTCTTGTTGTTGAAGCCGCCAAAACCTGTCATTCTGTCGATCATTCAACATCAGAGATCAGAAGTTTTTTTTACAGAGATCGCAGATTTTTCACAAACATTTTGCCATTGATTGGTTTGACCATATAATTTTTAATGCCAGTAGTGCGTCGTTAGCTGACGACAAGGAGTACTTGTTCCTTCGTTTGGCTGAAGTTGAGTGTGTGAATGCATGCATTTCATTAAAACGATATTAGATAATGCTGATTTGTAATTTGGCAACGGATAAACAAGAGTCGGAACGGAGAGGGTCACATCCTGGATAACGCCCCAACGTTGACCGTGATTTCCGTTCTGGTCAACAGAAGCTGTTCCAGGACTACTTTAGCGACACGCAAACCTAGAACGAAAAGCACTTTCTGCGTTTCCGCATGCCAAGGGACGTGCTCCTGGACGTTATGCGACAACTAGAGTCAACGAGAGGCTTCTCCAAAATTTATCTGTATGTGCTATTTGCAAGTGCTTATTATGACCAATCTATCAATAAACCGATTGTTTACATTGAAAACTTCATTACTTTTCATTTCTGAGCAATCGAAATACTATTCGGAATCTCGGAAACTCCGTTATTTAGGAATGGAACGAAAAGGAAATTCACTAGCACCGGGAGCAACAACAGGTAATTTTCAGCATCCGAGGCGAGCAACACAACTTTTTGTTTACCGCCAGCATCACACGCAGCCAACACGATTACTTGCCGGCTCAAAAATACACCTCAGAATATCTCTCTATATAAAAATGAATGTTTGTTTGTTAGTGACGCTAAAACTCGAGAATGGATGAACCAATCTTGACAAAATCTTGGGATGATTTGTTCCTTTTTGTCTAACAAAGGTACAGAGAAAAAGAAAAGTTGGGAAATTTTCCAGGCAGTCAGAAAATTGGAAAATATAAAAAATCATTTTTCCATTAAAAAAAAACCAAATCTGTATGTATGTATGGTAGCCACCATCCCCTCTAGCCCTTGGCTTGGATGCAGCTCCACTTAACAGCAAGATCAAATTGGGCCACCGATCTGAATTCGCACTATCGCTGTATGAAGGGCCAAAAACGGAGGGGTGGACCCGTAAGCAGAGACACTTACACGAAATCCACGGGAAATTAAGAATCTCCTTCCAACGATATGATCCAACAAATCGAATAACACAATTCGCAATACTCATTACGCTTTCTACAGGATGGCTTGTTAAGAAGGGCGCGTCACTCTCCCTGAAACTGTTGGAGTAGAACTCGCAGCACCACACTCGAATCGGTAGGATAAGAAATGATACTGTTTGTTCCCTCCTAGACTCAGGCAGTCAATCAAACCATCGTCCAGTTTCAGCTTGAATGATACCCTGGTGCTCCCTCCCAACCCAGTATTTATTATATTTATATAAATATAGATGTAATGTAATAATAATATGTTATATATGATTATATAGTAGAGCAAAAATTATATAAGGATATTTAGTTAAATTATGTAATAGTTGGAGTTCACGAGCCTATGATAACCATGTTAAACTAAATTAATTAACCTGCTGAAATAATAATATTAAGGCAGTAATAATAATATGCAGCTTCGTACCACTTTGTATCACTGATGGGTGACTGTATCTCTGGAATGTGAAGGTCATCTTGTTATTCATTGAGGTATACATATCAATAAAGCATTCAATTGTATATAAAACCATAATATTATATTATTACGTATTTAATCATGACATATAGATATATAACCTTCTGGAATGAAGAGCATTTATTAATTTTGATTATTATTTGATATAATGTAATAAAATAATTATACCGGCCGGATCACCAAACTGAAGCAATTAAAATTTTATTAATTATTTTATTACTTCTTCCATAATATTATATTTATGATATGCAATTAATAATGATGAACAGCTGTGTTCCTCTGAACCGCTCAAATAGTAGTTGATGATCGTGTACTGAAATGTTAAGGTCATATTACGCCATTTAATGGAAAATATAATGAAGGAATTAAAGGTTGAGTGGTCGAGAGAGTCGTCAACATTTCTATTAATGAAAATATGCTAGAGCTTGTAAAAAACATGCATCATATAATAACACATACTAGTATCTACACATCTATATATACATCCATTGCTACTTTCGAGAAGGCCACTCCGACGGTGCTAGATACAGCTGAAAATTGATCCCCATTCTTACTGCTGCTTCTACCAGAAGATGATCATCCTATAACCGCAAGACCTCCTCTCCTAAACTGTATGGTACCTGAGAGAAATTTACCTTTCTGGCGTAATACATGTAATGAAATATACAGAATTAGGCTATGAATAAACAATGTCCTATAAGATAAAATATATAGTGAGGGTATATTGTAATATGAATTGAAAATTACATGTGTGCCGACTGCTGTTTTGTTGCAATTGTAGACAAACTTGCGCATCCATTATGAACCAGAAAATTTAGGCAATGTATGACCGCCATGAAAAAAAAAGAATTTTAAATTTTAAATTATTTTGTAATGCCTGACGACCTGGAAGACCTGAAAGATATGAGAATGGAAAATTATGATATGATGTACCGGTCGCACCCCCTCACTTCGCTATTGTCGGATTGACAACATTGCCCAGGCTACGCCAACCAGCGTCTCCATGTTTCAGCTGGCAGTCTTTTGTGATCATATGACTCGTGGAGGCGTGAGGTAGGAACTTGTGAGGGCCAGAGGTCGGTCGCACCCTCCTGCCAAGTTGTCAATTCACCATTTGAAGCCCTAATTAAAAAAAAAAAAAAAAAAAAAAAAAAAAAATAAAACAAAACCAAATCTCTATATAAAAAAATGAATGTTTGTTTGTTAGTGACGCTAAAATACGAGAACGGCTGAACCAATCTTGACGGTGTCTTCGAATGATTTGTTCCTTTTTGCCCAAAAAAGTTTCAGAGAAACTCAAAAGTTGAGAAATTTCGAAGGAAAAGTCGGAAAATTGGAAAATAATAAAAGGCATTTTTCCATTCAAAAATATCAAATTTTGTTCGTCAAAAATGCAGAAAAATCACAAATAAATTATATTCAACATAATAAATTCAAATTTCTTCACTTTCAAACTGAGAATACTTCAAGAAAAACCCAATTTCCAACAATCAGTTAATAGAACATCTTCAATTCAGATGCCAGTGCTAAATTGTCACATTGAAAACACGTTGTTGTATTGGATAGTTTCATCATGATATCTTACAGCACCGTAATCAACTCATGTCGGTCCAACAAGACATCATACAAAAATCAACCATTTTTCATGAGTTGGAACATCCAAAAAAAACCGACCTCAGTATTCTAACAAAATACATCAATTGAAGTGGCCAATTAACAGATTATCAATAATATGAAATGACTGCCGATTGTCGGTACATAATAGAAGCCAAAATTGAAAATATCGAAGTTCTCCAGTATGAAAATTGACTGTCCCTTTAAGATTGACTCAAACAATGGAGGACATTCCTGCAATTAAAAGAAGCGATGTTAATATAGAATACCGATTTATTGTGGGAATCGATTTTAAAGATATTGCAAGCAATAAATTAATGTTAGGCGGAACGAAGTCCGTTAGGTCAGCTAGTACTCGATAAAATTGATTAATTGTTTAGTAAAGGTCGGTATCGTGTTCGAAAGAAATTTCTTTTTCTATTTCAAACCCATGTTAAATTTCGTTTACTGAAACGGAAAAGTAAAGAACCGAAAAGAAATTTCTGCAGCAGTATCCACCTGAGAAGAACGAAAAATAAAATTGGAATTTATAAGGTTTCCACGCAAATTAATGGGAGCTGCAGTCTTCTAGGTGCAGCCTAGCACAGATGTGTGATGAAGTATACACTCTCAAATGAACACTCTCTTGAAGTGCGCACATGCACTCATCAAAATGAACATAAACACGAGCGTAAGCTTCGTGCTTATGTTTTGCGTCATGTTCGCAGCGGCGCTCGCAGCCGCGGCCAAACATCTATGTTTGCGTATGGTTCAGCTTCATATTCGAAAGATTGGTTTTAATCTCTTTTGCTTCGTTCAATACACTCAAACTGTTTTCGGTCGGACAGGGATTTCATCAGAAACCGCCCGGTTTTCAATCACACTATAGAGGTTTGATAGCTTTGTGCGTAAGTTGTTTATTCGCGTATATTAGATCTTCAAACGGTAAATAATCAATGAAAATAAAGTTCTTTTGAGTATGAAAATCAGTTCTTGATATTTCGTATATATCCTCTGCTTGAAACCTTACACAGTTCCATGAAAACTAGATATATACAATCTTGCAGAACTCGGAAATATATGGTAGGTTTGTGTCTTATCGAATATAATAAGACCTATATAGTTTTATATCGTGGGTGACCATTCCCGCGATGAAGTGGTTCAGAAAATCACGATTTCTAAATATGTTATTGTATTTCGAAAATTTATAGCTGGTGACTTTCATGACCAATGTTCAAGATTGACTCTTCAAATTAATGCTAAGTTTGAGAAAAAAAATATAACAAAGGCATCTGACTGCATACTTTCTGTGAGAAAAATATATAAATGTGTGAAATATTCGGTACGTGCCAAAAATAAACCCAACAGATAATTGGGGTATAATTTCTCAACCATGTTATTCATTAAAGGGAGAGGAACAAATCGCTAGAACCAGATCACAATCGGTTGCATATTTTTTCATCAGTCAAGGGGGTATCCTCCCCCTTGCCTACTTTGCATCGGGTAGCTTGATAAAAGAGCCTCTAATGAAGATGAGAAGTTTTCTGCTTCTAACAAATTTCAAAACATAAATGCTATTCAATAAAGTGATAAAATAAAGAGAAACTAATCACTGCCAACAACTTTTCAAATTTTAAAACGATTTTTGAATTAAAAAATAGAACGAAAAATCTTTCACATAGTATTCTTTAACTTGCCAAATGATAAAAATATATTCATGGCAGCACAGAAATAACAGCTGTACATAAATGGTAATATCTACTTATGTACGATATTTTGAATAAAACAATATTTTGAAAAATTAAACTAATGATTTTTTGTCTAGACTTCGGATTTCCATTGTACTCAAAACAGTACGCATTCTATAAATGCCTTCATTTGCCTATGCAATAAACATTGTAAGCCTGTTTAATGAAATATATTAAACCAATCCGTACAATTATTCAATTTTATAATATTGTTGTGATTATAACAATTAATTGTTACTTGAGCTTATATGTCTTGAATAGTAATTTACGTTTTAAGAAAACTATGGCAGACATCAAGGAACGTTTTTTTACGTTTGATGAACACGAAAAAGTGTTCAAGTGTAAAGTTGAGGGAAACTTTATTGTACATTCTTTCGAAAGCATTTGGTAGCCCTAAGCACGGCCGCTTGGTTTAAATGATGATACGACTTCGAGTGCTTTCAGTTTCTCCCAATATCTAGGAGCTCACTCGGCATCGGTACATGGTCGTTTCAGGGGATTTTCCCAGAGGACTGAAGAGCGCGTTAGTTCTTGAAGCCAGCCACTTTTGATGTGGCGCTAGTGACGATTTGAACATTTTAAGCTTGGTTCACAATGGATTATATTTTTTTACAATATTTCTTCTACCAAACTACTAGTAACAGTAATTACGGTAAACCATTATAATACCTGGCTGATAGACACTGAAAAAATACTGTCGTTTTAATAACCACTACCCCAAGTACAACACGGATTTTTTTTCTCGAATAAAATTAACGACAAACCACGACAATTTCCGCCGCGAATATTGTGTTTGTTGCAGAGAAAATCGAGCTGCCAAATTAGCACCACACACAGCACCAAGTTTTCGGCTTCACGATTGTTGTTCGTGGATGACAGCCGCTTCACTCCTGTGGATTTTCCGTATGTTCGATCTTACGCGCTTTTGAAATTTGCGCATGCGGTTGGCATCAAAACGATTAAGCCCTTATTAGGTACACTTATTCTCACTTGCAGACTGTTTCTCAAAACTTATTTCTTGCTAGAAGTAAAACTTTATCCAACGAATCGTTAACACATCAGAATAAGTAGTAACTTCGCATTCGGTTCGCGTCGGTCGTGTATCTTTTTGCTTTTCTATTATTCGAAGTTTAACCCAAAAATCTTGAAAATCTATCTAGCATTTATTCAGTTATACGCGTTTGGTTTGTAACGATACTTCGTGGCGGTCGCTAATTTTTAGATTTTCAATTGACACCCTACTCTTGCCGTAAGACGTAGTCTACGTCAGAATACAAGCCTTTGTCTTCACCCATCGGTGATCGAGCAGAGGCACCAACAATTACGCTTGAGCTCGAGTTTTATAGTACGTTCACACTACTGCTTATATTACGTGATATAGAGTATCTTGATATCAGCAACTATACATCTACTTTTCACTGGAAATAATGTACATGTCATTGGATATCAAGATACTCTATATCACGTAATATAAGCTGTAGTGTGAACGTACTATTACGCCTGATGTTTAAACTCAAGTTTTGCACTTTAGTTGGAATCTGAGTGCAAACACGTCGCGTTCATCTGTTGCTCTCATGTTCGATGTGCTCGATAAACACAAACATGAGAAGGAGAGCGCGTATTCGATGAACGCGCACTGGTGAGAGCCAAGCTCAAGTTCAGCGCCGCTCGTGGAGCTGTCACTTTTACTTTCGGAAAATTATTCCGCTCGATTATTCCGTAAGTGAAGGTGAAATTTCGTTCCATGCAGATCAATTGTCAAAATTCCGCTTGGTAATATTGAACAAAATTCCGTAACCTCTTTACTTTTTAGATCGATACTGGGCTTAAAAGCTGAAATTATACTCAATAATTGGTATTATCAAGTAGCGTGTAGTGCTTTGGAACGGTATTTTTATTGCTTCAAATTGCTGCAAGAATAGATCAAAACATATACCAGTTCTAAAATGATGCAAAATAGATTCAGTATAAAACAAAATATACAACACCGGCGCAGCGATGTTTTTGCGTTTGGTCAAAAAAATAAATCCAATCCACGATTTGGATCGCCATTAAAGATGCCTTTCTTCTTATTGATTAGCATTTCAAGGTTATTGCTTTCACAATTAGCTAATTGCTTGCTCTCAACTTGTGTTCTAGATGCACTTCCACAGTTATTAATTGACACCTTTCGATGCCAGGTACCATTTTTGCATTAGTATGATTGTGTGGCAAGTACAATCATACGCTATGCCCAGGGAGTCGAGAAATTTTCCGTAACGAAAAATTCCTAGACCAGACCGGGAATCGAACCCAGCCACAGGTGTTGCTTTGTAGCTGCGCCTTTACTGACTGAGCTAAGGGAGGACCCTTAGGATACCCTTAGCTTGTTAATTAAAAGAGTAATTGCTACTGCAAGACTACTCACCTAACATTTAAAACAAAGTTTTACGCATAAAACCATACCAGAAACAGTTTTGTTCACCGTCTTTTCTCATACGCAGTTGGAGTACTTTCTTTTTTTTTTGTTATTATCGTTCACTTTCGCGACCCAAATTTCAAATCTCGACTACTTTTTCAAACAGACGTATCTGATTTTGTAAACAAAGAGAAGAAGTAAGATTCAAACGTAAATTTCTCAGAACTCTCAGCACTCTTACGGAAACTAGCATAAGCATCATGTTGGGGAAATGTTATTCCTTGTGTTGGTGGCCCTAGTCTGAATGAGCTAAGAGTTCCAAGAATTTAGCGTTTGAATCTTACTTCCTCTTTGTTTAAAAAATCAGATACGTCTGTTTGAAAAATGATCGGGAAATGATTTGTTTTCATAATTTACCGCTTGTGTTACCAATTGAACAGTAGTTGGTTGGTCGGCATACTCCAAATAATCGTTCCTTGTGTCGTTTATCGAGAACAAATGTTGATACACTCGTATTCATGGGTTTCAAATCACACTTCGAATATTAAGTTTTCGCGCTACCTCCAATCCTCAGAAGATCGAAATTAATCTAAAAAAAATATCATTTGACTTCAATACAGTTGTATTAAACTTTTATCAATATCAACATAAGACTAGGACCTATGTGAAAATCGGAATAATTTTAAATCGCTCCTGAAGCTCTGAAACTAATTTAAAAAGCCTAATTCAAAAATAACAAAAACCTTTATCAACTTCGATAATAATATGCATTAAGCTCTTTTATGAAGCGAACATACGTTTGCTGATGAAACTGGAACCGTTTGGTAAGCTTTCCTTCAATAGATCAACCTGAACTAAAATAAGTTCCGCTAGTTTATCGGATGATCACCTCAAACCAGATAATCTTAGCATTCCGGGGTTTTTCTCATAGATATTACCATTTAGGATTTCAGCTATTCGCATTTGATTGAAATTGTATGAACTTTGCAGATTTTGCCAACAGTTTCAGTGAAAGTTAAAAGGGCCCAATGTACAATGTAAATATTAAAATTTACAGTTCATTAAAAGGCATTGCAAATTTCATACCCATTAAGATTCACAGAAGACAAATGTTCAAACAGTTTTCGGCATATATTCGTTCGACCCAGAACTACAATTTCCCGTGGCAGGAACGTATTTCGTGGTGCAGTATCGGATTATTGGTATGCTTTCATGTTTTTTTTTTTCTTTGTATAAAAAATATGTTCAAGATAGTCTAAAAACCAAGGCAAAGAGCTATATACCTTTACACTCCAAGTAATCTAGACTCACAGACAATCAAACATATTATCGGAAATCCGATCCATCATCAACACACCAGAAATCGTTCGAAACAAATTTGCTTCATTTATTTGATTATGTGAATTTGATATTTTAGGTTGTATGAGAGGCTGTGGAGAGGCAAATCAGTGAGGGAATCATGCAATCTCGGCAGTGGGGTTTCCTTCTACTTTGTACTCTAATTGCATTCAAGAGGTTTCGAGTTTCACCGCTTCAGACCTCTTTTTTACCCAAGTATCCTTTCCTTCATGAAATAGTAACGATTAAAGAAAGAAGGGCTTCCTCCGTTTCCTCGGTTGTACATTTCATTGTTCTTAATTAATTTACCTTAAGTGTCTGTGGTGGATTTCTAACAAGCTGAAAACTTTTCAGAAATCAGAATCATCACTTTTGAATCAAAGGATTAGGAATAATGAAAGCAACATGATTCCATTTGACACTTCATAACGATTTATTCATTTTATTGATTCCTATTCTAGGAACGAGAAATTACTTATGAGAACATGCATTATGTATGTCATGGTTTACGGGGGATGACGTACCTTATGGACGGTACCTATGTGGTTTCTATAATTGTTATACTTCTAATGTAAGGAGTTAGGACACAAAGGCTTATATGCATAATGCGTTGTAAATGAAATGGCCTTTTTTTTTAACTTTGAAACTATCGAAAATCACTTCAAGCAAACAATTCTGCTAGGAAAAGCAAGCTATCTAACCTTACATTGGATACTGAAATATCGCTTTAAAATCCTCGATGTAACCAGGACCGATGCTGCATGAATCATTTCCCTAACAATGTAAAACAACAATCTGCTATCATATTAGTAATAAGGCCTATTGGAATAACGCGTTACAAGCAAAACGCAAAACTATGAATTTTGTCGTGTGTTCTAAACAAGACATTTTGCTTTCCACCAAATGTATTAGTTATGGCCCGTGGGAGTGATATTATTTCAGTTATTAGTGTGATAATGTGATACCACCATAAAAAACATAATTTGAAACTATTTAAATAAATCTGCTTTGATTGGAAGACATAGAGGATAACAAAACTTGTTAGTATTCTAATATCTAGGAGTATTTTTTATTATCGCCTTTGTTATTTGGGCTAATTCTTCAGCCTCATTGATAACATTTTTATCCAGCAATGATAATCTGGTAGGTATTAGAATTTTTATCAATTTAGTATGAACATTTGCTCGGGCTTGTTCCTCAATGGCTGTTTTGATGTATGTAGCACATCTGAGATGTGACCAAACAGACAAAAAAAAAAGATAAAAGCGTATGCATATTTTTTCAGGAGGCTTCCAAGAAGTAACTGCGAAATTATTGCGACACCGAAAATGTCATGCCAATTTTTTTATAATGTTTAGAATCAAACCAAAATTTTAGGGTAGTTTTATACATATATTTACTTCAAAAATCAAAAGAAAAGTTAATCGATGGAGCCTTGAGTGTAAAATTGAACGCATTTTCGCTTGATGCCCTCGAGTTTCTCATTTTTTTTTCCATTTTCTTAACATGTCCTTCTCGTCTTTGACTGTCTTCTTGCTCTTCCGAAGTTCATCATTGCCCAGTAGTACTGCTCCACCGGGCGCAGCTCCGGACAGTTTGGCGGATTCATGTCCTTTGGAACAAAATTGACAGAATTGGCCTCATACCACTCCAGGACACTTTTAGAATAGTGGCATGATGCCAAATCTGGCCAAAATAGCGGAGCTTCGTCGTGCTGCTGCAAGAACGCCAAAAGGCGCTTCTCGAGGCACTCAGATTTGTAGATCTCGCCATTTACTGTGCCCTTTGTCACGAAAGGCTCACTCCTCAGTCCGCAAGAGCAGATGGCCTGCCAAATGAGATATTTGGAGGCGAACTTCGACATTTTCTTCTTCTTAAATTTGTCGTCCACATAGAACTTGCTCTTGCCGGTGAAAAACTCCAACCCCAGAATTTGCTTAAAATCGGCTTTTATATACGTTTCGTCGTCCATCACACAGCAGCCATATTTTGTCAGCATCTTCTCGTAGAGCTTCCGTGCCCGCGTTTTAGGCGTCGGTTGTTGCCGCTCATCGCGGTTTGGGAAGTTCTGTACCTTGTATGTATGTAGTCCAGCTCTCTTCTTTGCATTCTGGACGTAGCTCTGCGACATGCCGATCTTTTTAGCCAAATCACGGCTTGCGACGTTGGGATTTGCTTTAATCATCCGCTTCACCTTTCCCTCCGTCTTTTTGTTCTCCGGTCCCGGTTTTCTTCCAGCTCCTTTGCCGTGGTCCAACGTCAACCGCTTCTGGAACCGCTTCATCACTCTGGAGACGGTTGAATGATGAATGTTCAACATTTTTCCCAACTGCCGGTGCGACAGGTCAGGAAATTCCAGGTGTTTGGAAAGAATTTGTTCTCTCGACTCGCGTTGGTTCACCTCCATTTTCGTTGAATCGAAAAACACGACTTCGAGTTTGACAGTATGTAAACAATACACATCAATGAGAAAGTGTGCAAAATTTGGTTGATTCTTACTCAATGGTAAAAAAGTTATGCCCTGTTGAATGTGTCGCAATAATTTCGTGTTTGCCCTTTACATGCTCATTTTATTTATTCGCATTCTTCAAATGAGTTACTGTATTCAATTTATCACATCCCAATGTAACATCCCATGTAACAAATTCAATTTTAAGGTACATTTGAAGAAGTTTTCAAGACTCATTTCCCAAGTAACAAATTGAATTTTCAGGTACACTTGAAGAAGTTTTCAAGACTCATTTGATAAAACCACGCATAAAACTAGTTATTCTACAAAACATCGATAGAACAGCCATAAAACCCTCATAAGTTCCAAAAGGCCCATACTACAGGAGGTTCTCAAGACTGTTTCCCAAGGTTCGCTTAAAACTTGATCGTTTTACCGGTACATACTTGTAATTTTTTTTTTTTACGAATTCATTTATTTGTACAGGCTCAATCGAATCAACTTTACAGAGCCAAGTTTTCATGTTTATATACATCAAGTATCTTAGAACTAAGGTTAAGGGGATATAACCGATTACTCGCGGTCGTCTCGAGGTTAATAGGAATAAAAATTTTAAGGATGGGAAAATTGTGGTGGAAATTTTGAACAAAGCATAAGGAACAATGGTTTTCTTATATCTAGAACTTCAAATTACAATATTTTAATTGAACGTTTTTAATTTAAAAAAAAAAGAATAACTCACTCACACACACACAATCACACTCACACACACACAACCACACTCACACACTGGCGCACACATTCCTCACAAATTTAACCTAAACAAGTAAGTTAATCAATCTACAATCTAAGGCTAATGTTAGTCAAAAACACATAAATGAGTTTCATAAACTCCAGATCGCGCGCAGCCAAAATGTCTCGAATCGGTACATTGGGTTGTCTACCTCGAGCCCGAAGGGAATCATACAGCTCAGATCTGACTCCACGATGCTCAGCACAAAACCAAATAACGTGATCTGCGTCCTAGTAACCTTGTCCGCATTCACAGAGATTGCTGTCTCCCAGCCCAACACGGAACAAATGAGCGTTTAAAGAATAATGATTGGACATGAGGCGAGACATCACACGAATGAAGTCTCGACCCACATCCAATCCCCTGAACCAACATTTCTTAGACACCTTTGGAGTGATAGAATGTAGCCATCGCCCCAAGTCTCCTCTACTCCATTTCAGCTATCGAGTGATATCTGACGAAAAATATAGAAGAATTCGTTGAAGGCGATTTGTCGATCACAAATATCGCCTTCCATAGCACCCACCCTTGCAAGCGAGTCCGCTTTCTCATTGTCAGGAATCGAACAATGAGAAGGGACCCACACAAAGGTGATAATAAAAGAACGTGAAGATAAAGCACTTAGAAGACCTCGTATTTTCATAAGAAAATAGGAGGTGTGCTTTACCGGCCTCAAGGAGCGAATAGCCTCTATAGAACTAAGACTATCCGTGAAAATGAAGTATTGATCCGGTGTAAAAGAGGTAACAGTTTCTAAAGAAAAATAAATTGCTGCCAATTCCGCGACAAAAACAGAACAAGGTGCTTGAAGTTTACGAGCGACGCTATAATTTTCATTGTATACACCAAAGCCAGCGGAGTCCTCTATCAAAGACCCGTCAGTGAAA
Source organism: Aedes japonicus (assembly GCA_034211315.2). Lineage (NCBI taxonomy): Eukaryota > Metazoa > Arthropoda > Insecta > Diptera > Culicidae > Aedes > Aedes japonicus. The sequence continues at coordinate 36,980 of JASCZW010009073.1, forward strand.
AACGTTTTAGTGGAATCAACTAGGCCAAACTTTGCAGCAAATATCACCGGAGCAATCATAGGACGATGATGCTCTGGGACTCCACGAAGCTCCTGTTTCATGGATAAATCAAAATGAACCGAATTTCCGAAGTCGGAGAAGCAAACACAATTGGGAATATTAAGCGAAGGGCTGATATCCTGTGTTATGTACAAATGATACAAGCTCATGAAGCGGGTTTGAGGATTCAACTCTAGGAGCTTCTCAAAATTTTCGATCACCTGGGGGTTCATAACTTCACACCTGGTAAGGAGCCGGAGAGATAACTCTGTAAACCGATCTGAGAGTGGCAACATGCCAGCCAGCACTTCAAGACTCATGGTGTGAGTCGAGTGCATGCAACCTAACGCGATACGAAGACACCGATACTGAATACGTTCCAGTTTAATGATGTGCGACCGAGCCGCTGACTGAAAACAAAAACTACCGTATTCCATAACCGACAAAATCGTTGTCCGGTACAACGTTAGAAGATCTTGCGGATGCGCTCCCCACCAGGTCCCGGTAACTGTGCAGAGAAAATTTACCCTTTGCTGGCATTTTCGCTTCAGGTACTCAATGTGAGATCTCCAGGTGCACTTTGAATCGAACCAGACCCCAAGATATTTAAATGACATGGAATGAGTTATCGGTGTACCCAAAATTTGAAGTTTCGGTTGTGCAGGGTTATGCTTCTTAGAAAAAACTACCAACTCAGTTTTCTCCGTAGAGAATTCGATACCTAGCTCTAGAGCCCAAGTAGACAAATTGTCTAAGGTATCCTGCAAGGGTCCTTGTAGATCGACCCCATTGGGTCCCGTGACAGACACTACGCCGTCATCTGCAAGTTGTCTCAACGTACAGTTATCACCTAGACAACCGTCAATGTCTTTGACATAAAAATTATACAAAAGAGGGCTTAAACATGATCCCTGGGGGAGACCCATGTAGCTAAATCGAAAAGCTGTAGAGTTTCCATGAGAAAAGCTCATATGTTTCTCTGACAGCAAATTGTACAAAAAATTGTTCATTAATGGTGAAAAACCACAAGCATGGAGTTTATCTGAGAGAACTTCAACAGATACTGAATCAAAAGCCCCCTTGATATCCAAGAATACAGAAGCCATTTGCTCTTTTTTAGCAAAAGCTAACTGAATATCTGTGGAAAGCAACCCTTACCCCTACGGAAACCATATTGAGTATCTGAAAGCAGGTTGTTCGTCTCAACCCATTTGTCCAGACGGAAAAGGATCATTTTCTCCAACAACTTGCGAATACAAGATAACATCGCGATGGGTCGATAGGAGTTGTGGTCGGACGCGGGTTTACCAGGTTTTTGAATGGCAATAACTCTCACCCGTCTCCAATCATCCGGTACAATGTTGAGTTCCAGACACTGATTAAACAAGTTCAACATGCGCCTCTTCGCGACGTCTGGGAGGTTCTTGAGCAAGTTGAACTTGATCCTGTCAGCTCCTGGAGCCGTATTGCCACACGAAAGGAGTGCGAGAGAGAGTTCTACCATTGAAAAGGGTTGGCTAATCTCATCTATCGAATTCGTTGTTTCGCGAGGAAAAATTTGTGCTGGCACAGAATCTGGACAAACTTTTCGCGCGAACTTGAGGATCCATTGGTCCGAGTACTCCTCGTTCTCGTTGTTCGTAATTCTGTTACGCAATCTTCGCGCCGTATTCCAAAGGGTACTCATCGACGTTTCGCGCGATAACCCGTCCACGAATTGTCGCCAGTAACCGCGTTTCTTGGCCTTGATGAGGCTCTTAGATTCTCGTTCGAGAGCCGTGTACCTTTCAAAGTGCTCAGGTGTTCCACGTCTACGAAAAACTTTGAACGCGTCAGACTTTTGCGGTAAACCTCGGTGCATTGCTGATCCCACCATGGGGAAGGAGGTTTCCTGCGAAATGACGTCCCTGGAACTGGTCATACATACTTGTAATGACATTCAAGACATGCTTAAAACTATGATAAACCTACCACAAGTTTTGATAGTTTTATGATTTGCCACTTTAAGAACACTATGTTTCGAAGATTCCATTTTTCGATTCGTTCTGCTGAATGGGGACTTTTTTGTTTGTAGCTGAGTGGAAGCTACTATATTTCTTTTCCAAAGTGGATATGTATGTAAATTGATTGTAAAATTGACCATAAATGCATCTGTTTTTTGCCTGCAATTGATGAATTTTTCATGCGACATTCAGTTTATTGGTGTTTTATAACATAAAAGTTCGAAAATTGTAATGCGTTACTGAATTATTGCTAGAACATTGACTTATTTAAAAAATAAAAAAAATAGTTGAAAATTCAACAATTAAGTGACAAGGCTGATAAATTGTTAGATCTTGAATAAATTGTGTCTACAATCCATTTTAAGATTAAAAATGTATTTTAAAGCGCATTGTTTGTTCGTACCATTGGAAAAATGAGAGTTTTGTTGCATACTTATGAAAATGGCTACCATTCCGAGGGAATCCAAAATAGCTACGCTCGCCACTTTTTCAATGGTTTTATCTAAAACTACCATAAAACGCAAATAAAACTTATATTTCTTGCACAAGACAAACAAGATTTTTTGAGGAGCGTGATAAGCTTATCTTTATTTGTTCTATACTTGAAAAAGATGAATTACGCTTGAACAAAACTTGTTTGAATTGCTCACAGGTAAACAAGTCTTTCGTAAGATAGTCATAAAATCAGTGTGAAAAAGGCACATCATAAACAAAGAACATGTGAACGTGCAAATCAAAAGTGCCTTTGCATAATTGTTGTTCTTCGTCATAATTACAGCTCTTAATTTATTAACTATAATTTAGAAGAAAAAATAGTTATCTTCATTTAATTCCAACTACCTTTGCTTATCTTCGACAGATACGCGTATTTCGTCTACAATGTGCAGACTTCTTCAGTGTCTCGTACTAATAATTCGACTGAATTAGTACGAGACACTGAAGAAGTCTGCACATTGTAGACGAAATACGCGTATCTGTCGAAGATTAGCAAAGGTAGTTGGAATTAACTGGAGATTACTAATTTTTCTTCTAAATTATAGTTACAAGTATTCCACTAAACAGCTCAAACCCTCTAGGATTCTTAATTTATTGTTTTTAATCACCAGCGTAAGTCGATAAAAAAAAACTCTAACTTGAATATGCTAACAATGGTTTTGGGAAGAATAACAGATAATAATATTGCCTCGATGGCGGAAACATCAGATGAGCGAAAAATGACTTTTCCCCTTGATCTATATGCTAAACCTAGCGTCGGAAGAAGTGCGCTGTGTAGTGGTGAATGATTCCAGCGCACTACTTCCGACGTTAGATTTAACGTATAGATCATGGGAAAAATCGATTTTCGCTCAGATGATATACCAATTTTTACTTGCAACGAGTATAAATATTGTGTAGCCTATTGGAAACTGAAATGCATGACTCAAGAGAATTTAACATCAACATAACATTTTACTATCATAGTACACGTTAAACCTTACGTCGAAAGTACTGCGCTATATTTCCACGTTGGTGCGCCATATAACGCACTACCTGGGACGTCAGGCTTAACTTGCATAAAATCAATTATCATGAGTTATGATTCTCGGTTTTCAACTGGCGACACATTGCACCATTTAATTTGATTCGTTACAAAAAATAGAACGCATAACGTAAAGACCCTTCTGATAAATTAGTCTCATGAGGTTGCGAATCCGTCGTAGGTGGTTGAGATAAAGGAGTATTCAATATATTGGATAGGTTTTTATTGCATTTCCGCTTGAACGATCCACTATTTTATAATTTCTGGGGCGTCCATTGTCCAGTTTGTTTATTTTTCACATAATGTTCATTCTCAAGAGTATGTGCTCTTATTTGAAATCGAATGGTTCTTAGAGCGTCTTATGGCAGCATTTTCAAGATACAATAATCTTAAAGAAGAATGTCATAAAACTTTTTCAAAACTTTTATCAGGTTTTATGAAAGTTGAGAAACAGTGTCTTGAGAGGGAATCAAGTATCTTATAAAATTACTTATAAGGTGAATAACACTTATAAATGATGAAGTTTAATGGATGTTTCTTCAAGTGCTCTTTAATGACTCTTAAGAACTGTAAATCAATTAAAGCCACCTTAACTTGGAAAATGCCCTGATAAAACTAGATGATCTCCATAATGCTTTGATAAAACTACCATAAAACATGATTAAATACAATTTGCATTTGAATTGTTACTTGGGATGTATTCTAAAATATGGTACTGATTGAGTTTTATTACGTATCCTTCGGATAATTCTTTCAACCATTTCTTGAATCCGAGAAAATGTACCGTTGTCACTTTTTCTAGGAAGAAGTCTGCTATTGTCTTCAGTTATTCCTTGGTTAGAACTCCTCTGCAAAGAGACAATCAAGTAAAGGCCCCAAGTCTCCTCTACTCCATTTATACTGCCAGCTATCGAGTGATATCTGACGAAAAATATAGAGGAGAATTCGTTGAAGGCGATTTGTCGATCATAAATATCGCCTTCCATAGCACCCACCTTTGCAAGCGAGTCCGCTTTCTCATTGTCAAGAATTGAACAATGAGAAACGACCCACACAAAGGTGATAATAAAAGAACGCGAAGATAAAGCACTTAGAAGACCTCGTATTTTCATAAGAAAATAGGAGGTGTGCTTTACCGGCCTCAAGGAGCGAATAGCCTCTATAGAACTAAGACTATCCGTGAAAATGAAGTATTGATCCGGTGTAAAAGAGGTAACAGTTTCTAAAGAAAAATAAATTGCTGCCAATTCCGCGACAAAAACAGAACAAGGTGCTTGAAGTTTACGAGCGACGCTATAATTTTCATTGTATACACCAAAGCCAGCGGAGTCCTCTATCAAAGACCCGTCAGTGAAAAACGTTTTAGTGGAATCAACTAGGCCAAACTTTGCAGCAAATATCACCGGAGCAATCATAGGACGATGATGCTCTGGGACTCCACGAAGCTCCTGTTTCATGGATAAATCAAAATGAACCGAATTTCCGAAGTCGGAGAAGCAAACACAATTGGGAATATTAAGCGAAGGGCTGATATCCTGTGTTATGTACAAATGATACAAGCTCATGAAGCGGGTTTGAGGATTCAACTCTAGGAGCTTCTCAAAATTTTCGATCACCTGAGGGTTCATAACTTCACACCTGGTGAGGAGCCGGAGAGATAACTCTGTAAACCGATCTGAGAGTGGCAACATGCCAGCCAGCACTTCAAGACTCATGGTGTGAGTCGAGTGCATGCAACCTAACGCGATACGAAGACACCGATACTGAATACGTTCCAGTTTAATGATGTGCGACCGAGCCGCTGACTGAAAACAAAAACTACCGTTCTCCATAACCGACAAAATCGTTGTCCGGTACAACGTTAGAAGATCTTGCGGATGCGCTCCCCACCAGGTCCCGGTAACTGTGCAGAGAAAATTTACCCTTTGCTGGCATTTTCGCTTCAGGTACTCAATGTGAGATCTCCAGGTGCACTTTGAATCGAACCAGACCCCAAGATATTTAAATGACATGGAATGAGTTATCGGTGTACCCAAAATTTGAAGTTTCGGTTGTGCAGGGTTATGCTTCTAGAAAAAACTACCAACTCAGTTTTCTCCGTAGAGAATTCGATACCTAGCTCTAGAGCCCAAGTAGACAAATTGTCTAAGGTATCCTGCAAGGGTCCTTGTAGATCGACCCCATTGGGTCCCGTGACAGACACTACGCCGTCATCTGCAAGTTGTCTCAACGTACAGTTATCACCTAGACAACCGTCAATGTCTTTGACATAAAAATTATACAAAAGAGGGCTTAAACATGATCCCTGGGGAGACCCATGTAGCTAAATCGAAAAGCTGTAGAGTTTCCATGAGAAAAGCTCATATGTTTCTCTGACAGCAAATTGTACAAAAATTGTTCATTGATGGTGAAAAACCACAAGCATGGAGTTTATCTGAAAGAACTTCAACAGATACTGAATCAAAAGCCCCCTTGATATCCAAGAATACAGAAGCCATTTGCTCTTTTTAGCAAAAGCTAACTGAATATCTGTGGAAAGCAACGCGAGACAGTCGTTCGTTCCCTTACACCTACGGAAACCATATTGAGTATCTGAAAGCAGGTTATTCGTCTCAACCCATTTGTCCAGACGGAAAAGGATCATTTTCTCCAACAACTTTCGAATACAAGATAACATCGCGATGGGTCGATAGGAGTTGTGGTCGGACGCAGGTTTACCAGGTTTTTGAATGGCAATAACTCTCACCCGTCTCCAATCATCCGGTACAATGTTGAGTTCCAGACACTGATTAAACAAGTTCAACATGCGCCTCTTCGCGACGTCTGGGAGGTTCTTGAGCAAGTTGAACTTGATCCTGTCAGCTCCTGGAGCCGTATTGCCACACGAAAGGAGTGCGAGAGAGAGCTCTACCATTGAAAAGGGTTGGCTGATCTCATCTATCGAATTCGTTGTTTCGCGAGGAAACATTTGTGCTGGCACAGAATCTGGACAAACTTTTCGCGCAGAACTTGAGGATCCATTGGTCCGAGTACTCCTCGATCTCGTTGTTCGTAGTTCTGTTACGCAATCTTCGCGCCGTATTCCAAAGAGTACTCATCGACGTTTCGCGCGATAACCCGTCCACGAATTGTCGCCAGTAACCGCGTTTCTTGGCCTTGATGAGGCTCTTGAGTTCTCGTTCGAGAGCCGTGTACACTTTCGAAGTGCTCAGGTGCTCCACGTCTACGGAAAACTTTGAACGCGTCAGACTTTTTGCGGTAAACCTCGGTGCATTGCTGATCCCACCATGGGGAAGGAGGTTTCCTGCGAAATGACGTCCCTGGAACTGGTCATACATACTTGTAATGACATTCAAGACATGCTTAAAACTACTGATAAACCTACCACAAGTTTTGATAGTTTTATGATTTGCCACTTTAAGAACACTATGTTTCGAAGATTCCATTTTTCGATTCGTTCTGCTGAATGGGGATCTTTTTTGTTTGTAGCTGAGTGGAAGCTACTATATTTCTTTCCAAAATGCAAAAAGGAGTATGTATGTAAATTGATTGTAAAATTGACCATAAATGGCATCTGTTTTTTGCTCTACAATTGATGAATTTTTCATGCGACATTCAGTTTATTAGTGTTTATAACATAAAAGTTCGAAAATTGTAATGCGTTACTGAATTATTGCTAGAACATTGACTTATTTAAAAAATAAAAATAGTTGAAAATTCAACAATTAAGTGACAAGGCTGATAAATTGTTAGATCTTGAACAAATTGTGTCATCAATCCATTTTAAGATTAAAAATGTATTTTAAAGCGCATTGTTTGTCTGTACCATTGGAAAAATGAGAGTTTTGTTGCATACCTATGAAAATGGCTACCATTCCGAGGGAATCCAAAATAGCTACGCTCGCCACTTTTTCAATGGTTTTATCTAAAACTACCATAAAACGCAAATAAAACTTATATTTCTTGCACAAGACAAACAAGATTTTTTGAGGAGCGTGATAAGCTTATCTTTATTTGTTCTATATTTGAAAAAGATGAATTACGCTTGAACAAAAACTTGTTTGAATTGCTCAAGGTAAACAAGTCTTTCGTAAGATAGTCATAAAATCAGTGTGAAAAAGGCGCATCATTGCAAACAAAGAACATGTGAACGTGCAAATCAAAGGGTGCCTTTGCACAATTGTTGTTCTTCGTCATAATTGCAGCTCTTAATTTATTAACTATAATTTAGAAGAAAAAACGGCCATCTTCATTTAATTCCTAGCCTCGCTCTGCTTAGCTTCGACAGATACGCGTAGTTTTCGTCTACAATGTGCAGACTTCTTACCAGTGTCTCGTACTAATAATTCGACTGAATTAGTTACGAGACACTGAAGAAGTCTGCACATTGTGGGCGAAATACGCGTTATCTGTCGAAGATTAGCAAAGGTAGTTGGAGATTAACTGGAGATTACTAATTTTTCTTCTAAATTATAGTTGCGTGCCATTCCACTTCAAATGCAGCTCAAACCCCTCTAGGATTCTTAACGTATTGTTTTTAATCACCAGCGTAAGTCGACAAAAAAAACTCTAACTTGAATATGCTAACAATGGTTTTGGGAAGAATAACAGATAATAATATTGCCCTCGATGGCGGAAACATCAGATGAGCGAAAATGACTTTCCCCTTTGATCTCATATGCTAAACCTAGCGTCGGGAAGAAAGTGCGCTGCAGTAGTGGTGAGTGGTTCCAGCGCACTA
>JASCZW010009074.1:0-45271 GCA_034211315.2 Aedes japonicus
ATTAAAATCTATTTCCGACCATGCATCTTATTGTTCATGAATCAGATAAAGGAAAAATGCATATTGTCAATACAATAGATCTACAATTCACTTCATATGCTTGGTTTTTCAACAATTGTGAAACAATACAATTAATAGTAATTAAATCAAATTTGCTCGGAGAATAATGATTTTTTCTATGGTTATGATACAAAACAACCCCCCTTTTCTGTTCTCGATGTCTCAGTGTACATTAGATTCTATTGTGGCAACAATAACTTCAATTGTCATCTGATCGTTGTGAACAACAATATTAATTATACGTACTATAGATTCTATTGTATGGTTACAATACATTCAATTGTAAATCTATGAGATTTTTTTATTCGGGCGTTTTTCATTTTTCGATCTATAGACATTATCACCGCTTTGATTTTAGCTTTGAACGATCTAAGTGTGGTGCGAGGGGTTCTATTTGGTATCCCACTCGACGATATCCTACACAAAATAATCAAGAAGCTTGATATCGGGACTGCTAGCGGCCTTTTCTACTAATATTCCAAAACATTTGCTTCGAGCCATTTCTGTGTTTTCTTAGCACTATGAGCGGGTATTCCACACAGTTTGAAAAAAGCACTTAATTGTCTGTATTATCTACACAGAAAAAAAAGAATTGGTAAAATGGTCCCTCGTTTAAATCCAATCCAAATGATGCATTAACGACGAAATTGTTTGCAATCTTTTATGCGCCGTACAACAATGATGGCAATATTTCATACAAAAGGCTTGATTTAGGCGTTATCTGGATTGCCATTATTTGCAGCCAAATTTAGCAGTCCCTTTATGTGCATTAGATAACGCAGAAAATTAAATCTTTCTTTTTATATGTGTAATGCACATCAAGGTAATACTAGATTTGGCATAAATTAATGGAATATTTGATGTCAACTTAAGTTAGATATTGCTGGAACCAGGTCTGTTGTTTGCAAACAATTACGTTGTTAACGCTTGCTTTGGATTGAAATTAAACGAAGGGAAATTTTACGCGTCTGTTAAAATTCTTTATTTTTATTTCTGTGCGTCGTTTTGGAAGATAAAATGACGCCCTCTAGTACAAGAACATTTGGCGGAACTTTCAACGCCCATCAGCATGTTTTCATGCAACAGTCACGGCACATTTTGAATCAAGATTTATTGAATAACCATCGCAACATCTTGATAAATGTGTGCATTGATTTTTATCTGCTGTGACTGGAATAATATGCTTAAAAACGTGGTAATGCAAAGCACTGACTCAGCAAAAAGCTTACTAAATTGGTTCTCTTTCAGTACCAGTAGCGATTTTCAACGTGTGTATCGTAGAGAAATAAATAATAAAATAATATAAATGCAATACAACAAACTTTGTAAAATATATTAATAAGAATAGAATTAACCCCCCTTGCTTAAAAAGACCTACTATCGAAAATCGATTATTCTGATGCATGAGGACGAGCATCGGAGGTATTGTGATGAATGGCGCATCGCTTTGTGAAACAAGCGCAATACCTCCGACTTAAGGCATTTTATATAATTCTAGAAACAAATCAATTAGAAGTAGATTTTCCAGATTTTTTACTGGTACGCATTATTGGTTTGCTGGTTTTGTTTATAAATACCTAGTTCTAATAAGAATGAATGATGACACCCTATGAAAACCTAATCTGTAACACGGAATATCTATGAAGGACGTTTCATTTTACAAAAAATTTAAATTTTCTCTACACAAAGAACTTTAAATTACAGGTTTGGCTCTTATATCAACTTTTGCCTTCGATACGTTATCTCGCTTCCAGAAATATTCAAACGGCTAACAAACATATATGGGAACGTCCATTAATTATGTCACGCAAAAAGTGACTTTTTAACCCCAACCCCCCCACCACCCCCCCACACCCTTCCCCTTGGCACGTTTTTTGTATGAACCTTTACATTTTTTGGTATGGATTGTCACGTTTTCCTAAGGCCCCCTCCCTCCTTACTGCGACCTTTCCTATTAAAAAATAATGAATTTTAATTTTTTGAACAATCCCTTGAAACTCTTGCGCCATTGATGATTGACAGCTCCCCTTATAACAAATAAACTTAAGAATTTCATAAGGTTTAACTTATGAACGATGCTTTGGAATATCATATCACTGTCTTATGAATAGATTTTGTTCTACACGACGTTGTTCTTGTACGTAGCTTTACTGTGTTTACAAGTGTTGATATATACTAGTGAGTAAGTCACTGGACCCATATCATCAACATTCAAGGTTCGAATCCAAGTTGCTCCATATTTTTATTTTTTCAATATCATTATATTATAACAGACAAATTTATGTTATGTTCTACCGTCGAAACATTAGCTTTATAACCTGCGAAAGGTGACGATATGTACTCAAAAACATTCCGTGAATCTTTTGTAAGGTCACCAGTAGTTATCAAATTATCATGGGATGTTCAAGTTCATAAACACTGACTTGAGCTCAGAACTTTAGATATACAGTAGTCACCGTTTTCTTTTGGGCTACGATAACTTTTCAAACACATTCAATGAATAAAGGGTGTTCCGATCAAAATTTTGTCAAACTATAATGTGTGTGAGTCAATCAAAGTTTTCATTAATAAGTCAAATTCTTTTTCTTTTCTAAGTTCAGTTAATACAGAATACAGGAGAAATATTCAGCGCAGCTTCTTTTAAGCGAATGCGAATTGTCGGGTCTTTCGTTTAACACCTGCCATAATATTTTGTACAGTCTCCTTGTCCACTTTATTCGCTGCAGAACGCCAGTTTGCCTTGAACTGTTTCTCGCTCACAACCGCTTTTTGAGTCTTCTTAAGGTTGCGCTTGACGATGGCCCAATATTGTTCGATTGGGTGGAGCTCTGGCGTGTTGAGAGGATTCTTGTCGTTGGGCACCACTTGAACAATGTTGGCAGCATACCACTCCATGGCCTTTTTTCCGTAATGGCACGATGCCAAATCCGGCCAAAATAGAATGGAACAATTGTGTCGCTTCAGAAAAGGCAGTAAACGTTTTTGTAGGCACTTGCTCAGATAAATTTCCTGGTTGACGGTTCCGGTCGTAATGTCAATGTTGCTCTTCAAGCCACAGGTACAGATGGCCTGCCACACCAGATATTTCTTCGCAAACATTGACAGTTTAAGCTTGAAAATATCTGCCACCTTTCCCCGTCCGGTTGCCGTACAAAATTCCTGTTTAGGAAGTGAGTTTCATTGTAAGTTTCACCGTTCTGTACCACGCAATCAAACTTCGTCAGCATCGTCGTGTACAACTTTCGCGAACGTGCTTTGGCCCGACGTGTTTTGTTTATCGTCGCGATTTGGAGCCACCACTTTCTTGAAAGGCGACAGTCCAGCTCGTTTTTTAGCTCTATCCACGGTTGAAGGCGCCACTCACAGCTTCTCTGAGACATCTCGGACGGAGAGATTGGGGTTTCACTCGAAACATGGGGCAACTCTTTTTGCCGTCACTGTGGCCTCCGGCTTTCGATTTTCCCCCGATCCAGCTTTCCTGGCTGTCGACAAATGTTCATCGAACACTTTTAATACATTGGTAACAGTTGATTTAGCCACATTCAACCATTTCGCCAACTTGGCGGTAGAGTAGTTTGGATTTTCGCTATGCACGTGCAAACTTCTGATACGTTCCCGACCAAGAGGATATAAAAAAATTATTTCAAGTTTTGTTATTCAGTTAGGCTATTTCTATAACAGAGGTAGTTAGAATTTAGATCGCGGATGTAGCTAAAAATCCTCAAGGGATAACAAAATTATAGCAAACTATGATATAGTTTTAGCATAAACAAAACAAATTTTGTAACTGTCTTGTTACTATATAGTAGAATCCAGTGTAGAATTAATTTATTTCTCCACGCAAATTGTCTGTCCCAAGGCATTATATCATACTTTGTTATAAGTATTTTTTACAACTAACCAAATGAAAACTTCTTAAACTAAATTATATCATAATCAGTTAATCATAACAAGTTTCGTTATAATCTTGTTATTTTTATGTTATACGCTTCTTGTCGGGACCCTTTATTCTAAAACATCCATAGGACTGTCTTGTTAGTTTTAGGTCTCTCAAAACTTAAGGTTTACAATTGTAACAGCAACTTTATGGACTATACAAAGTAAAGTTAGTTTGTTTGGCATATGCCTATCCCAACCCGACCAAAAGGGAACAACAAAATCATTTCAAATTTTGTTATTCAGTTACGCTGTTTTTATAACAGGGGTTGGTAGAATATAGATCGCGAATGTTGTTAAAAAACTGAAATTCTAACAAAAGATCCTCTAGAGGTAACAAAATTATAGCAAACTATGATATACATATAACATAAACAAAACAAACTTTGCAACAATTTTGTTACGATGTAGCAAAATCATATCAGTTAGTGTTAAAATTAATTTACTACTTTACGCAGCTTGTGCCTCCCAGAGCATTATATCTTGATTTGTTATAAGCATGTTTTACAATTACCCAGATGAAAATGTTTCAAGCAAATTTAAATCATAATCAGTTAATTGTAACAAGGTTTGTTATAATTTTGTAACGTGTATGTTATACGCTCCTGGTCGGGAAGTTTATCTCATAATGTCTTTGTTCTTCCAGGGCATTAATTGAATATGTCTGAATATATGTCATTACATTGTAAAGCGGATGAAGCTACTGCTAGACCAGTAGATCTTAAGTTCTGACCTCTAGGACAGTTTGGACGACCCTATATTCTCCTTTTTTTCGATCATTTCTATGTTATTGAGCACCAATTCAATCACAACACACCAAGTTGCTATCTATGGTATGAAAAGGTTAATTCAAAGAATATTGCATTGTACAATCAGAATGGCTTACATTTAGTTGCGTAATGCTACGTCATCATTCCGAATAACACAATGGGGCTGTATCTTGTAGTTTTTAACTTAAAAATGGCCTACTTAAAAATGCTCCCGTACAAATTTGCATATTAGCAGGTTGAAAATATGGTTTTCCCTTTCCGGGTCCTCAAGAGCGGGTGGCAAATGCTTCAAAATCTTCTTTTGTTTCATTAAATTCCATTCCATGTTTAATGCAGTAATAACCACAACCCTCAGCTGCAAAATTATTTTACTTTGCTGTCGTGGTGTGATTTTATAACTAACGGGTGTCAGCTCTTTTGAATTTTGTTTCGCGCAAAACCGCAGAGACGAGCCGAAATGATTTCAGTGTTTTACATTATCTTGACGATAAAGCAGGTAGACATTGATTGAATCAAAATGAAAATATAGGCTGAAAGTACAGTATGAAGCAAAATTTATAGGAAGAGACGGGTCAATGCTAAATTATAAAAACATTTAAATATTAATCAGTCACCAAAATCAAAAAATATTTTAGAAAAACAACAGTATGTTTTTTATTCATATTATTAATTTAATTGTATAGATAAATTTGATACTCAACACAACTGCACATAGATTTATATAGATTTATTTCCATAAGCTATTGCGCGCACTTTCTTATTCACTCCTCTCATCAATATTTTCACGATGTCCTTGTCAATTTTCTTCGAAGCAGTAAGCCACATAGAACGAAATTCTTGGATCGTTGATACCTCTCCACCAAGCATCTGGAGGTTTCCGTTGACTATTGACAAGTATGTTTCAATCGGGCGGAGCTGTGGACAATTTGGTGGATTACTATCCTTGGGAACGTAAATAACGTTGTTTTGCTCATACCAAGTGATTGTATCTTTAGCGTAGTGACAGCTGGCTTAATCTGGCCTGAACAAGGATCAAGTCGCGTGTTTTCTCAGGAAAGGTAAGATGTTCAGGGACATCTTTCCGGCTAGTTGCAGTGTAAAATTTCGTTCCCGAGGGTATTCGAATTTTTGAAGCAGTATGTTTCGTCATCCATTACAACACAATGGAATTTTGTAAGAAGTTGTTCAGAAAGTTTTCTGGAGTGTGTTTATACCGATTTTTAATGCTATGCGTTACGATCAGGGTATGTTTGAGCTTTGAATGATCTCAATCCAGCCTTGACTTCACTTTTTGCACAAAACCGGGTGACACTTGACCTTTTTTCGCACCTGTCCGTGTTGACACTTTCGGGTTTGCCTGAAAAGCAGCAAGGACTCTTTTCTCTTTCCTTGTGTTCGTTGTCCATGTTCACCACCACTTCCAGCATTCCTTTCGGCAGTAAGACCCGTAACGCTGATAGATAACCTTTTCTTGGTGCGTTACGGGGTATCAGATCTACCACCGAACCCTAGTCCGAATTAATTCAAACTAGGGAACATATTTGTTTGTTTTTGTAGTCGAAGGATACATATTAGTCCTTTTATTATTTTATGTTCAGGAAAAAGCAACAATACTCGGATTGTCCCACGAAGGATGAGCTTGGAATAAGAAAAACACGGTTAGTCTTCGTTTACGTGAATTCTCATTTTCTATTTGATGTTCTATAGTTTGAATTGGTTAGGACTGGGGTTCTGATGCCTAGTATCGGAGTCATTGTTTGTTTTGTTTGCAATGAATCCGGTTTTGACTGATAAAAGGGCGCGCATTTGAAGAGTGCTCTCACTCACAAAGAGTTTAAATAGCGGGAACTTTCAATAAAACTCCATTCATTACCAACAAACCAAACAATGACAACTGTAACAACACCGAATACTTCATAATTTCTCAATAGTGATGAAGTAACTCGACATACACTAAACAAAGGATACGGGATATACTACAATAGATCAAATTACTGTACGCAGTGGTTTATGTCCCGAAAAGGGAAAAAGGACCCTCTTTATAACGTTTAATCACATATTCAACAGTTTATTTTGGCACATTTAACGAATTTGCGATGAATCGAACAGTAGGATTTGAATTTTCCAAATATGTGTGCAAGATAGATTTCCTGCGTGCTGGTTCAGACGACGCCATCTTGAAAACAGAATATGCTTTTGTAAACAATGTGTGCGATTCACGTTTGTCTAAGTATTGGTTATGTACACAACAAGTTTCATTCCATTGCGTAGTGATTTTACTAAGAGACAGGATAAAAACTTTGTCCTGATTTTGGTGTGAAAGGCCTTTCTATATAAGATGGTACCAGTATTACTATAGACCAACAAGGTCCTAAGTGAACCTCGCGGTTAAATCCTTGATATAACCCACTTCTATTTTTTTTCTAACGCGCATCAGTAATTAAAAAAAAACAAATGGTTCTGTTGTTTTCTTGCAGTTTGAGGGGAAGGAAACTATTCGCTCGCAAATAACAGTGGTGTGCACTGTTCACTTGTGATCTTAGTATTGCGTATTTTATTTTGTCTAGATTAAAAATAGATTTATATATTAAAACATGTCGTTTTAATATATTTGATATCAGCAAAAAATACTGTGAGTAAAACCGTTATGCCAGCGGATGTGTACTTCATTTTTTCCAGTACTGTACTACCTTGAGTCAAATTCCATTGCCCATATCATATTATGGGCAACATTAGTCAAAAATCCTTTCCGAATATAAGGACAAGATCTTATCAAGTTAGCATATTTTTTCAGGTTTGGGATCTTTGTCACAAATATCTAGTTTTAGTTTGCCAAAATCTCAATTCACTCATCTAGAGTGGCCATTCAAAAAAGTCTTTATCTATATGTTAGCCAAAACTAATGGAGGTTCTGAAAGGACGCCAAAATCATATTTTGCAACGCTATTCATCTACCTCAAATATCAACCGTTTCCACAGCACTGTGGGAGCACATCACCAACCCGTTATCTGCAGGATGCCTGCATCGGTTGGTTGAACGGACCTCGGACGAAATTTGTTATCATTGCAAGCACGTCCATTCAAACGCTGCTTTGATGCGCCTGATTTGCATAAGCGCACTATATTCCAATTATATTTTATATGCAAAACTTACACGCTATACTATGCGCTGTACGGTTTCGTCAAACACGTAGATTCCCGTACACCATGCAATGTTGATGATAAAAACAATGTCCACACTGTACGGAGTACACTGCTGGAACAAAGCGAGAGTATGTTTGAAAATTGAAAATTTTAAATTCTAAATCAAACGAAAAAAAACAGTTCTATGAATAGAATTAGTCACATGTTTTGGAACTACTCTGTGCAACATTGAAAGCAACCGAGTAAATCGTAAACAGAAAAATCAAATGCCAATACAATACTGAGTTGGCAATCGCTATGAAAAGGTAAGTGGGTAGAAGAGCGATGCCTAATGCATTCGACATAGGTATAAGGTTCACCTGAAATTTTGCAACTTAAAACCATAAAACTCTAACGGCGTTTCCGTGGCGTCTGCAGGCATCATGTCTTCGCCAGACCTAAGGATCGCGTTTCACTTTTCAATAGACGACCGTCTCGTGTCGTGGGGAGTCGGAAATGGAAATTGATGGGAAAATTTCCCGCTTCATACTTTGTTGCACCCGCCTTACAACGGAGGAGTGGTAAAATAATGGTTCGCCCGCGGGTAAGAAAAATGTGTCGGAGATGGTAGCTAGATAAATGAAGGTAATGTGCCTCCCAAGAGAGAGAGAGAAGCGACTACGATGACGTTAAAAGTGCTTTCATACAAATGACGCACTTGCGCCGGAATGAGTGTAGAATATTTAATCGCTTTTTTTTCCTTGAGATGGAGATCAGCTCCAGCGAAAAATATACTTATAGTTACAAAATTTAGTGTGAGACATTTGTGAAGCCAAGCGTCCAAGTGAAATACCATGCTCAACTCTTTAATAACCTTAGTTATAATATGACATTCGTTCATTGCAATAATGCAAGGCTTTGGTTTCGAAATGTCATTATTATGGACCAGCTAAACATAATCACTGATTAGTTATTCCAGCTTGAGAGGGATGCATAATATTGGGCATATCATGCAACATTATCTACTGTATTAGGCAGTCCAAGAGCTTTGATATTCCAAATGCGGGGGCAATGTAGTGAAAAATCAGGGTGCTCGTCTGTTTAAAGGGAAGATAAGTAATTTTCAGCAGTTTACAAATGATGGAAGATAAAAAGTCAAATTAATTTTCTTACCATACAGAACGGACGAAACCTGAGAAACCGTTTTTAATATGTCTGCTGGCTTCAGCGCGGCAACAAAATCAGAACAGAAAGTAGTCGGAGGAAAAGCAAATTTCACACTTAATGGAAGCATGTGTCTAGAGTTCACGGAAGGTGCTGTACGTAAGTGAGTAATTATCTTAAGGATCCGTCAATTTTCACATTTAAGGAAACTGCTGCCGAAAAATTCCTTTCAACAGCTGAATAATTATGTATTGGATTGTTTGGTGTTACTGGTTTAGCATAGCCAAATAGTTAGTCATCCAGTTGGGCAAGATTTATCTAGCGATACTAATGTTTACCATCAATAATAGAAATTGGGTTTCTAAAGCATATTTTCAAACGCCTTTGGATTTTGCTGAGTAGAGCATAGCATACACTGAAGCAATAGCATAATAATACCTTATGATTGTTTGCCATACGAATTTTCTGGAATCTTATGATTCATTTGCTGTTTGAACCAGGATGAATTTCTACAACCAACCTTATGAAAAACGCAAGTTTTTCCAAAGATCATGGCAAAATTCATAGAGAAACTTTTGAAAATTTCTTAATGTTTGCATAAAACAACATAAATTGTTTAATATAATATGTTATAACTAGAAAATGAGACGAAAGATTAGTTATTGCCATTTAATTCCAACTACCTTTATTGCTTATCTTCACAGATATGCGTATTTCGTCTACAATGTGCCCAGGGATGCCAGATATACAGACATGTCTGTATTTATACAAACATTTGATCATGCATACAGACTAAAGTTTAAAGACATTATACAGATATAGAGCTAAATTTGCAGATTTTTACAGATATTGATAACTATCAATAGGATGTGAAACGATTTTGTTTACCACATAAAGTTGGCATGTTTTGTTTGTTGATCTGAGCATTCTATATTAATAAAAAAAAAGTATTTCGAAAAACTTTTAATGTTCGCAGAAGTTCCAGGACCTTATAAAGAAGCTCTTTTTATATCGAAAAAGGTCATAAGGTAAGTCATTTTTTAAATATTTTTAGAATTTGCGCAAAGTGTTTTGAGTTTCGCCATATATTAAATTAAAAGCGGACCTATGACTTAAAATGATTCAGTTACGCAGAGAATATTATTTGCAAAACTACATTAACAGTTTATTCATTTTAAAAGTGCCAACGCATTCACTTCAAATCCATTTATCCTACAATAAAATACCATAAACATTCAGAAAACTTATCATATAATCAAGAAGAAAAGATTTCGTTTGGAATGTAGCTGATCCAATATTATTTTCAAAGGACTCTTAACGATACTAACTTTAGAAATCGAGTAGTTAAAAAAATCTCTACAATTTTGAAAGATCTGTGGATTTTTTAAGCAATTCAGGAATTAAAAAAAAGCAGATTTTAGGTGTTAAAGTTTTTAAAAGCATGGAAGCATTTTTTCTTGAGGTGATATCGTAGAATCTTTACAGATATGCAACGACTATTTTCTTGTGAATCAGGATTTTTATCGGTGCCATTTGCCTTTCGACATCTGCTGACAAGTTTGCCCTGCATTTTTGTCGAATTTATTGAATATATTATTTAATATGATATTTAATTTAATATAGTAAATAAGCTTGGAAAATTTTCGGGTGGTTATATAAATTTTATAAATACGCAATCAGAAAATATAATACGAAGTAAAGTTACGAAAGGTTATGTAAATGAGCTAAAGATAAGCATCAAATGGTCTGAATACCGTTCTTCACTTTGTTAACAATAAATATGGCGGAAATTGCAAAGTAAGTTGTTTTGATTATAAAACAATACTACACCCTATGCGAAAATAATATTTAACGAATAAAATTGAAACACAATCAGGACAAAAAGATCAAAACTCATTATTTAGTGGTAACAATGAAGCATTGCATTGAAAAACCATTTTGTTTATATTTTGCATATTCGCCATAACCGCAAATTGCTCCAGAAATATACTTAATATCTACCTCGCCTTTTCCTATACCTTACCTAATTATTCCTTAGCAGCTAGGTACTAAGTTGAAGAGCCATATGAACCCGTTACCTTGGGCTTTGTTTAATAGATTTGTGTTCTGTTGTTTGTTGATTTCTAAGCTTTCTACGACGTGTAAGTTCCAGGGTGTAGAGGTAGTCTGTAAGATTGTTTATGTCATTCGTCGTTATGTGTTCTGCAACTATCGATTTGAAAATATGGGAAGTTCCTTTCTCATTCTGTTTGGCGGCCTTAGACACCTCTGCTAGATGCTTTTCGAACCTTGTTGCCAAAATTCTCTTAGTTTGACCCAAATATATTTTGCTGCAGTGTTCACACTTGATTTTGTATACCCCTGCTCTGCCTAATACATCTACTGAAACTTTGGTGGAGATGCCACGTTGATTGTGCCTACTAGAGAAAACAAAGTCCAAACCAAATTCCCTAAGTCGAGGTTTCAGCTTTTGCGTAATGTCTTTATCGAAGGGGACGGATACACGTTTCAGGGGTTCAGGTGAGTCGGAGAGGGTTGTTTTTGATTTCCTATGAAGATGTTTTTCCTTTTCGTTGATGATCGCTTGAATTGTCCTCTTTTCGTAACCATTGAGTCTGACAGTTGCGGAGATAGAGGCTAATTCTTTGGCTTTTCAAGAGATTCAAAATGAAAAAAGTGCTTTTGGGTGTTCAGTACTTATGAATAGCATTCAATGTTGCTTCAATTTGCTCTTCAATAGTAAAATGTGTTGTCAAAGATCTGCCATTGTTATTCTATAACGTAAGTCTCTTTATCTTCCGATGGTACAAATTTGCCATAAAAGGATTTCCTTTCAAAGACTGAGTTTGTTATTTGCATACTGTGGTGAAACAATTATTACTAATGCGCTGTTCATGAATATTTGAAGATTACATGACGACAACTCTGACGAACGATGGATGATGATTTCTGCGAAACCCTTTTATGATGATCAGGCTTTCAATAACAAACATCATTCGCATTAAGTGATACTGACACGCAACGGAAACAGAAATTCAAATCAGACACCCCAAAATGTTTTCTACGCAGCAAAATCAACCTCACAATTCCTTGACAATCCTAATTGAAATATACGCCAGCAATTTTCTCTTGCCACCGTTGCTTTTGTACTTCAAAGGCATGAAGGATTGTCACATGAAAACTCTGACCTCTGTCTCAACCCCCGCATCCATTTCCTGTAAAAAAAAAGGCACTTCTATCACCCATAAGAGCAGAAATTCTGAGGATACGTTTTGGATCCATTCGAAGGAAATACATTAATCAACCCAGTGGCATTTCGTTTTTCTTCTGGATCATCCTAAAAACCACTGTTGTTCCTGTTCTTGAGTAAAAAAAAAACTTTCCTTTGTTGGAACATCCATCTGAACACCCATCACCAGAGGGTGCTCATTGGAGAAGCAACAAAAACCACAAACGGTAACGAATTATTTCATCACCGCTGCCTAGTTGTGAGACAAATTTATCATAAAAGGGCTCTGATCCAGAAAGATACCTTTTTATAAAAGAAGTTTTGTAAGTTATGGAAAAGAACATTTTAATGTGAACTAAGGAAAAACTGAGACCTTTGTTATTTGAGTTAGATACATTGATGCTTTCAGTAAGATAATTGTTGTTTATACGAGAAAGCACAGTCAGATGAAGTGAGGTCAACAATTATCTTACAGACTTGTGTTATCAGGAAAAAATCCCGATCAACACAAGAATAGGACCTATCAACATTTGTAAACAAACGCATCTGAGCCTTTTTCCTTGTAAAGCGTAGGCCACTCACACAAACCAATACCATCTTCATGTAGGCGAAAGTTTCTACTACATGATGATGCTGTAGATTTGTGTGTGTAGCCTACGGCTTGCGAGAAAGGGGGCTCAGAAGAGTTTGTTTACAAATTTTGATAGGTCATATTCTATTGTTGGTCGAGAATTGTGAATAGTAATCTGTTAATCACTCAAAATAATCGACACTTTGTTTCCACGTGAAATTTCACGTAACTTGCACCTGAACACCCAACCAAATCTTCCTCAGTAAAATCAGATTAACATTACGTGTCAGTAAATTTTTCGTAAAAAATCATGCAATAATATAGTGGTTTTCAGTATACCGAGGATGTACGTGCAAATGACGTAGTTGTTACGTGATTTTTACGTGTTTATTACCGGTTTTGGCAGTGGACGAAAATTACGTGCGTCTAACGTGTCGGTTTTTTTTAGTGTTTGATGACCTACACAGGCAACCAATAAGCAGTTCCAAAGCGTCTTTACGGCAGCCTGTCAAGCGTTTAAGTCGCCTTATATGCAACATAAATGCCACTTTTGGCCCAATATACGTCTGCTTTACTGCAATGCTATGATAATGCTTTTTTAATGCTATTTTGCATTCGAAAGGCTTATTACAGGCTACAATATTATTTAAATAGCATTTGAAGTGCAGCTTTACAACAGAGAGCATTCAAGATGCTGATGTAATGCTAATATAATGCTTGTAGCCTCTGAAATGCAGATTTACGGTTGATTTACTGCATATGATAATGCTTATTGGTTACCTGGGCAGTCACACAATCAGTGGTGGTAACCCGAGACAGAGATATCGGATTGAAAACTAAATATGATGTTGTGATGTGGCCGATAATGATTACTCAGATTGCTGTAGTTTTGGTCGTTTTAACTGTAGAAAAATCAAAATTGATAGAAAGCATTTATTCCCCTAACATCAAATTAAAAACTGAAAAACTGAAAAACCGCTATCTGTGAGAGCAAATTGCAAAGTCATTCTGCTGTACATTTTTCTTGGTGATAGAAAAATAAGCATTACACTTGATGATCTGTCAATACAATGAAAAAAAAAGAGTGTCCACAGTTGAATTGCATCACTTTCAAAAAGCTGTAACATTTCATCCTTTGGGTTGATTTCAAAGAAATTTTGGGTGAAATGACCTCAGCGTGTATTTTTTTAAACTACGTGAGTTTCATTGTGAAATGTGACATAGTTTCGAGGATGGAGTCGGAGGAACAGCAAGTGCGCGAGAACATTTTGCACACGCACCTCGACAACCCACTTCTTTCGCATCGAGCCATCGGAAAGACGCTGAAAATTCAGCAGTATACAGTGTCTCGTGTCATGAAACGTTTCGAGGAACGTTTAACTGTCGATCGGAAGAAGGTGAGTGGTAGAAAAATTGGTTCGTACTGTGTGAAGGCTCACAAGTGAGTGATTGCTGCCTTTAAAAGCAAACTCAACTGTTCCGTTCGGGATGTCGCAAAAAAGCTGCACTTGACCAAATGTTTTAAGCAGAAAGCCAAGAAACGAGCCAGTCAAGTATATATGAATGAATGCCTGAAAAAACGACTGCTACCGTTTCTCAAAACACACAACGTTCCTACAATTTTTTGGCCAGACCTAGCCTCCAATGATGTTCTGGAGTGGTACAAGACGAATGTCAATGTCGTGCCAAAGGATCTTGATCCCCCAAACTCTCCAGAGTTGCGGCCAATTGCAAAATTTTGGGCTATTATGAAGCACGAACTTTGTAAGCTGTAAAATTGTCACTACAGAACAGAAAATGTTAAAGTCATGGTTGAAAGCGGAAAAAAATGTCGGTTCAAGCGTTGTACAAAATCTTATGCGTGGTATTAAGAAGAAAGTTCGGGCTTTTGGATTTGGTAAAAGAATACAGTGAAATAAAAATACTTAAACCGAGATTATACATAACTTTATTTCCAGAATAGGGTAAGGGGATGTAATGTTAGCCTAGCTCCTTCATTCGGCCTATGTACCAAATGTGTCATTAATTTAGTTATAATCAACAAAATCATGTTGCTATTCGGATGACCGATGTAATCCAAAGCAATTGAGACAATATTAATCAACTTATAGTTATTCACTTCCGCGTAATTTTCGATTTCTTGAACTTTTGGGGCATCTTGATTTCACTGGTTAAGCTGAACAGATGATCTACACGATGTTCAAGTGATCTAAATTTGGCTTAATTGAATCGCTCAAGCAAATAATGTAGTCTGGATGAACAGAAAATAGTTACAAGTTAAAAACAAACTGCTCACATAGCTAAAATAACGATGATTTTACAAGAAAATCGTAGACCCAATGTTGGGGACATATTTTTTGTATGTTCCCAAGTATGGCCTGTTGTATCAATAACGTAGTAAAAAGGTTGTTATTGGTAAAATTTCAAGTGGGAATGCATGAATTTCCGGTTGTTTATATTCAAGTGGCTCACAAACCGAAGGAACAAAATCATTGTATAGTGAATTATAATGTTTTCATTATAGAATTAGAAAAAAAAACCGTACAAAGACTGCATTTTGTAATAAATCTATCGAATGGGACGAAGTTGCATCCATGAATAGACCCAATTTGGTGCTAATAAACCGATATTAAATCCACATCCCTCGAAAGTTTATGGCATTATAAAAATAGTTGTGTAACTTTTCGTGATACATGCTACCAAATGTCTTATCAAACTTATCTTTGCAAGTGTATAACTAGTTGAATCTCGCTTACAGCTTAAAAACTTCATGAGTTATAGTAAAAAATGTGATCTATGGTGGCATAATAGAGTGAGTCAAGGGACACATACCCTATATCATTACAATCAGTTCAGAGATCTGTTTTTGAGGACGAGTTTAAAGTGATGCAATTTAACTGTGGACACCCTTTAAACTTTTCTCAAATCTGACAATGTTGAAGTGAAATCATATTTTGATTAAAATTTGCTGTTGGTATCAAAAAAGTTTTCGAATTGATATCTTTATGATGTAAGACTTTAGACGGGAAATGTACGGATTTTGAAATTATTACCATAACGTTTTACATTTTTCATTACCACCTAATTGAACATGCGCAAAAGTGAATCGTCACGGCAGAAAGTGTCATGACATACTTCTACTATTTTCTACAGGCGATGAAACATTTTTGCTGTCATCTGTCGATGATTGATAAAAGTGGTGACATAAATTTATGTCGCTCAGAATTGATTCCTGGATTATTACTGAAAACATATGATGTTCTTTATCATATCAAATTATGACAATCGATCTTGACAACTCGAAAATCAATATTACCAAGTAAGCAAGATTACCAAATACAGCCACACGCAATTTCAAAACTGTTTGAATACTTCGATGCTTAGAAAAAAATGCATGAAACTGATGCAGAAAATCTCATCAACTTGCTCGTAATACGCGTACAGTTATCATCACCTCCGAAACATAATGACGCTACCAATCAGCAAGAATTACATAGAATGGTACTGGCTACAGTATGCGTTATTATGTTTGCACAATTTAGCAATGTTAAAATTATAAAAAAAAATCAAAAAACTCGGTTTGGTTTTTTTTTTTATTTATTTAAAAAGGGTATGTTTCTGAGAGACTTATACTATGTTAATCATCGATAAAGTTTCCACTTGCTGCAATAACTGCATCAACACGCTTCCAAAACGCACGGCAGGTCCTAATAATGTAAACTGGATCAATTTCTCTCCAGGTAGGGGACAATGTTTTCCTTGGCTTTCACGACGTGCCATGCTTTGCCAAGAACGGCAAATATTCCTGCAACCACTTCTCTGTGCGATTCGATGACCATCAAAAAAGTGTAAAAAATCATACAAAAAATAAATTAACAAGCGCTTAAAATTTCCCCTCGTTTAATTCCAAGCCAAAGATATAACGAAATTGTTTGCTGTCTCTCATGCGCCATACAACAATGTCTGCAATCTTTCATACAACAGGCTATATTCAAGCGTTCAAAAAGTTTACATGGTTCAGTTTACATGAAATATCCCATTAAAGTTTGCATTAAAAAATTGGACTTTTTTCGGGTGGTGATAAAAAAGCTAAGACAGATAATTGTTTGTGATAAATTTCCCATGAAAAGTAATTATTTAAACTGACTTGAACAAAATTCTATGCCCTTGCGAGCGGCCCTTCGGCATTTAACCGGAACATTCGCCATGGCGGACGGAAACATGGGTGTAGGCATGTTTTTGAGATCTTTCTTCGTTTTATTCATCATTTCCTCCTCAGTTGTTGCGACAAAATTGTTGGAGTAGATCTTACGCTTCAGGTTGGCCCAGAAATAATCGATGGGACGCAGCTGGGGGACGTTGGCTGGGTTCACCAACTAGTGTACCACATCGATATTCAGCCCTCCTCCATCGATCGCTTCGAGTAGTGAGCCGACGCCAGATCCAGTCAGAACACCACGTCTTCGCCCTTATGGTATTTCTTGATGAACGACGCAACAACGCAGTTATTTCGTACTATAATTTTCCCCGTTCACGGCCAGTCCGGAATGAAAGAAGAGCAGTTTTAACATCCCATTCGCGCTGATTGTTAGCCACAGCAGCACCTTCTTAGGGAACTTGGTGTGTGAAATGAACTTCACTTCGAAGCTCACTTCCTTCGTGGGGGAAGTAAAATACGAAGTGCCCTGCCAGTCGTTGCCATCCAGGGTGAGACAAGTCTCGTTGTCCATCACCACCGCCTCGTCGCGATTCGTCGAGAAAATCGAGTTGACCATCTTATTCAGCCTCTACCGCTGCGTCATTGCCTGCCGCTCCGAAATCAGTGGACGCGACTTCCGCTTCCTGACATGTATGTTCATGTTTGCCAGGTACTTTTTCAATGTTTGGCCAGTTGAACCGACATCCCGGCCAAAAGCACGCAGCGATGTAGCCACTTTTCCCTCTGTCTTCCTCTTCAGCATCCTTTGGAGATCTTGTCGCTCAGGGTCGTCGGCCGTCTGGAACCGGGCTTTCTTTCGATGCTCTGATTGTTGTCTACAAGTGCCAAGTTGTTTTAGATGCCAGAACGGCCGTATCCGGCGTTCACAAAGTGCCACACGATATCCGTTTTCGACGCGGCGGGGTGCCTTTCTTTATACGCGCACATTTCTGAACGGAGTTCAGAACCGAACAGTTCTCACTGTTTTTGCTATCACGGTTGAGTTTAACTGATAGAGCTGTCAAATTTTGTCTGCTGACTGATGGGCTACTATGATTGATGCTGTAGTTATTCTGCCAAATATAGCATTCCCTTTATGTGCATTAAATAACGAGAAAATTCATAGTTTCTTTTTATCTGTGTAACATTCTTACCAGTGTAAACAACATTTCCAAATTCAAAGAAACTAATGGCTCATGTAATGTTTGAGTAAGCAGCATGACAAAGTATTTAATTTCAGCGTTTATTCTGAAAAAAATATAGATTCGTATTTCCGTAAAAATAATATATTTAAAATTATGTTTTTTTAAGAAGAAGATCCACCACCTATAAAGAAAATGTTTTAATTCTATATCTCACTATTTACTGTGCATCTCAAGAGAAAACCAGCCAAACGTGTGAATATTGTTGTTGCGTTCACTTCGGGGCGGAATTGTACCGAAATGGGTTAACATCATGGTAAAAGCGGTGAATGGTAACACCAATGGCATAAATTAGCTCCCATTGACGGTAAAGTCCAAACATATAAAACAACACTTCCTTAAATATTAGTTAATATAAAAATATAAAATGCCCAACTCCTGCTATATTTACATTGATGAAAAAAAACTGAATATAGAGGTGATTCGATCGACTTAAACTTGACGCATTTTCTTTCATCGTGCATTAACAAATTTTACACACCCCTCATTTTTAAGATGTGTGCGTGTGGCATCATGCCTCTATTTTGATTTTGAGATTAGCACTTCAGTTATCAAAATGTCTTCGAAGAAAGAGTAGCAACGCATCAAAATTTTGCACGTGCATGGCGAACATTCAAACTACTCTCACGTCAAGTTGGCGAAATTGTTGAATGTGGCTAAATCAACTGTTACCAACGTATTGAAAGTGTTCGGTGAACGTTTGTCGACAGGCAGGAGAGCTGGATCGGGGGGAAATCGAAAGCCGGAGATCACAGTGACGACAAAAAGAGTTGCCACATGTTTCGAGTAGAACCCCAATCTCTCCGTCCGAAATGTTGCAAAGAAGCTGGGAGTGGCGCCATCAACCGTGGATAGAGCTAAACAATGAGAAGGACTGTCGACTGGTGCAAAGTCGTACTAATGAGACTTTTTGCAGTGAAATTTTGCTTGGTATATCGGTTGGGAACCTTTTTCATTGTCTACGCCATCAGTCCTTGCTTCTGTTTCATTTTTTGTACGTATGATTTTGACTTCCGAACTTTGCGAGCCACATTTCGCACAGAAAGAGTGGCATTTTTCTCAATAATGGCTACCACTTTCTTGTCCATTTGTCGGGAGCATACGTTTCGATTTGTTCCACTTCCAACCTTCCGATCCACAGTCTAGTGCTGGTCAAATGATTTGCAAACACAAAACACGGTACTTTTCGGTAGTTTTAGTTTCTTGGCCAGATCGCATATCGATAAATTTGAATTTTGCTGCCGTTCGTACAAAAAGCGTTTGCGAATTTCCATTCGATTCGACGCAATTTTACTGAATGTAATAAGAATGTAAACATGTTGTACCATGAAATATAGTGAAGCGTTTCAGTTGTCATATAATTGAAACGTTTCAGCAATCCGTGAAATAATTCAAAATCTACACTAAAAGAAATGTGTTTGAAATTTAACCTATTCAGGCTTTATATTTACCCTTCAATATCTTGATTTAGCCAAGTAACCCTATTTACAGCTCCTAAATATTCCTTATGTGCCTTCTAAGATTACGTTTAACATATTTTGAAGTTGGTTGATTCACCGAATTTCAGACAGGCACTAATAAAATATTATCATCCTCAATTCTGTTGAGAAGCTTTGAGCTACGACCCTAATTAACCGACATGTATATTGGTATCGAGTTGGGGTGTTATGGAAAGTATAAGCCTGTTATTCATTGACTGGGGCAAGATTGGAGGAGTAATTTTCAGACTGACAGCATTTTGCGATTTTGTTCTTATCTTATTGTTCTAAGCCTTTGTTAGTAAAGCTTGTGTTGGCTTGAAGTTTTTTGATTTGTTAGAAACGGTTTTCAGGTAAGCAAGTGCTGTTGGTGAACGGCAATCGCTTTGACCAAGTTGCCGAGAAACAGATCCCATATTCTCGTGTAGTCATACAGATGGGAAAATTGTGCTTGCATAGTGTGGACAATGGAAAATCAGACTATCGTTTTTATTTTTTACCGATTTTATCGATTTTTTACCATTACTTTCGTTTTGTAGGAACATGTCTGCTATCAGTCTTATTGACAATCCTGTTTAACATTGACAACAGTTTATATTGCATGGTGTCTTCTTCTTCCCAGAGAGACGAACCAGTCACCGGCTGAAAGTCTCTCAAATAAAGCCAAACAACAAACAACACTAATTCCCAAGAAGAAAAAAATCTGCAGGCCACCCACATGGTAATTTTTTTCTTTTTTTATAAGCATTTCAAGCTTATTGTTTTCACAACTAGCTTCCCAACTAACATTTTTAGTTGCCTAAGCCGAAGTTAAGAACTAATAAGCTGTTTTATAACTGTATAAAAGCAAGTGAAGCTGAATAAGCAATAAGCAGAATTAAAAAATCGATACAGTACTTATGCGTAATGTAACACAGCTTTAACACAACATTTAGCTCTACACGGTGTTCAATAAGTTCGGATACACTTTCAAAATTTGTTAAAAAAATGAAAACATGTTTTTTTATTTTTTGGATTTATGTTATTGAAAGCTATGTTTACAAGGAACGTTTACAACATTTCTTTTGGAATGACCCCCCCTTTGTACTCCTTAACGAGCTTCAAACGTTTCTCGAACGCGTCGCAGGCGGCACGCACGGACTGCATGGGCATTTCGTCCCAGATTTTGAGAACTACCGTCTTGAAATGATCCAAAGTGCTGACCTTGTATTCGTTCAGCTTCGCCATCATATAGGACCAAACAAAAAAGTCGAGAGGATTCAAGTCCGGGGAGCTGGGAGGCCACAAAGTTTTGTCCAGAAAGTCGGTTAAATTGTCCCGACACCAGGCTTGAACCACATTTGCCGTATGGGCTGGTGCACCGTCCTGCTGGAACACGTAGTGCTCATCGCCGTAGAGGCTTCGGAGACTGGGGGCAACAACCTTTTCCAAAACCTCAGTTTTGTAGTACGCCGCGTTGATTTTGCATACTGCCCCCCAAACCATCACCGACGCGGCACTTTGGAACCGAGGGATGTTTATATTGGATTCAGGAATGCTGTCCCTCGATGGCGCCCACACCCGGTCATTTTGCACATTGTGCGGCTGCTGCAGCACGAACAGTTTCTCGTCCGAAAAAACAAACTCCTGACCAGCGTGCCGAGAGAGGATCCTCTTAGCTCGATCCAACCGCTTTTTGCTGGTAGCCTCCGAAACGCCATGGACCTTACGTTTTTTGTAAGGCCTGAAACCAAGGTCCTTGGTGAGTATGGTGTGAGCGGTTCCAATGGAAACGTTGAGATCTGCAGCCGTTTTCCGGATTGAGCGGTTCTTTTTGCGCCGAATTCGCTCCCTCACGATCTTGATGACCCGTGGCGTCCTCGCTGAACGCGGCCGACCGGATCTCGCACGGTCATTGGTCGAGGACGTCTCCCGGTATCGCCTGATGGTCGTGTAGACAAAGTTCCGCTTGACCCCATGCGATTTCAGCAGCCGGAATATATCGCCGGGTCGCTCACCGTTCAAAAAACGCTTAATTACGAAGTCCCGATACTCTTTCATCGCGCGTAACAAACGAACAACAACTAACAGAATGTCAACACCGCGCACATTCGGTAGCGTATGAATGAAGCTAAAGCTGACACCAATACCAATGCAGAATATGTACATGGCGCATACCTACGCAATGATGAAAACTTGTATTCGAACTTATTGAACACCGTGTAGGTTGCATACTTTGAAAAGAAAGTTCTTATGCGAACAATGTTTGTCTGCATTTACACAGCTTGTTTTTGTAGCTATGAAATTAGTCGGTTAAGGTTTTGAATGATCATTCTGTGTTCTCTTACACAGTTTTATTTGTTGGCTTTGTTATAGCTTTTCAAAAGCCTTTATATTAAAAATACCTTAGCCGCTATACAGCTTAGTGATTATAGCTGTATAAAATGTTGTATAAGTACACTGAGCGAACAAATCGAGAGGAACTCATTCGAATATTGTATGGAAATTTGCCAGAAGACATTATTGCTAGTTTTATACGATTCCCTAATAGAAAGAAGTTCATATGACTATCGTATGAATATTTTCCTCACATGAAAAAAAAGTTGCAATCGGGATTCGAACCATGAACCTCGGCATCCAGAGCCGAGCCACAATCCCACGAGACTATACACGCGTAATGATTGATGTCAATCGAAAGTGTACACGCTAAGAAAAAAAGTACCCAAAATTAAGTAAAAAAAAACTCAACGTTGAGTTCTGTCAAGTGAGGTTAGCAGTTGGGTGAATACAAAAATTGATGTAGATAGAATTCACCCATCTAGTCACTTATGATTATTTTGGTGTTCGATATTTTATTCCAATTTAAACAAAAATATTTGGCAGGTTTCTTTACGTCGTGAATTACAACATCGTCATTCGTTATTTTCTTATAGATCAATATTATCAACAATGCTTGAACATTTAATGAGGACCATTAGCTATTGTTAACTTGTATTTCCAAACTTAACTTGTTAATATTTTAATTTGAAGATCAAAACAACTCAATTTTAAGTTGAAGCTACTCAATCATCACGTTCTCTTCGCGCAATGAACGGTTGAGTATTTTCAACTTAATTTTGGTTGAAAATCGTAGCAACCGTCGGCGGTGTTGACGATTGTCATTTATTTGTTAGCCTTAGTCGATTGCGGACGCATTATTTGCATTATTTGTTAGGATTTACTCGGGGGAAACTGTTTGTACAATGTGCAAATATTTTTTATAGGCAGGTACTGTCATTCTATGCATCATTGTACCATTAATACATCAATTTACAACAACAGTTATAAATGAAATTGTCGTTTAAAAAAATTATAACAAATGAATCCGAGCGTGGCACAGATAGCAACGAAAATTGAATGGTGATCATGTTTAGATTATAAGAATCTCGGTAACACTGATTTTCAAAACAGTATGAACCTGTTCGTAAAGAGCTTCAGCAATTACTGTTGTTCAGTATTATTAGAACTAAAATATGCTTTGAGCACTTTGAATACGGGTACTGTAGTTCCTCACAGCTGATATGGATCTGAGGATAGAGTCACCGTTCATATGGTGAAGGTGCAGAGTTCGAATCTGGTAAGTACACGGGTAAGTGATATATAAATATATACATATATATAAACATTATAATACAAAATCCATTTAGTTAAATGTTAATTGCGCTTTACAACGGTAAAACAGTACCATTGCCGTAATATCGTCCACGAGTATTGTAAACCGTGTTTGACATACATATTTTTTCGATTGCTGTATAGAAACTATGTTTAAGCGTTTATATCAACGTGTTAAGACTAGCAATATGAAGCTGTTTGCCACAGTTCTAAAAATAGAAATAGCTATGAACAAATAAATATGCTGAATATGCATTTCAAAAGTACTGTCTTTGAGAACAGTTACGTAATAAGTTGTAAAATGTTTGGATAAAAGCTTTCTAGGCTATAAACCGATAACATATACCGCTTGCCGGGTTTTCTAAAGCTTGTGCAAAAGCTACTATTTTTGCATTTTCATGAAGCTGGGTAGATTCGCCAGATTTGCCTGTGAAAATATTTGCTGGGCGCTTGTGCAACCACTACTTAACCATTACTCAGTTTAACGTTGTATACGTATTGCCAATGAAGCGTTTATCTAATGAAAAATGTTAGTTGGGTTATGGCTTGCCCTGAACTACGTCCATAGTTTTTCATTGACAGGCTTCCGATGTCAGGTACCATTTTTGCATAAGTATGATTGCATTCCTTCACGAAAAAGCAGACCAGGCAACCATGGAAACCATGTGTTGCTATGTAGCTGCGCCTTCACCGGTTGAGCTGAGAAAGGACTCGTTTGATAATACCTGGCCTGATTAATCTGTGAAACTGGCTTTTTGCTTCCATGGTCAGGATTTAGGAACGTGAATATAATCCGTTTTCTCGACTCCTCTGGAGCAAAAATTCAAACGCAACGATCGATCGGTGCAACTGATTTCTTCCACTTGATAAATATTGTGCCTAGCTATGGTCGTTTTAAGAGTATGAGTCCCCTTTTTATTCTTCAATTAAATGTTTGCTTAATCCGCGTTCATCCATGACAACTCGGATGCGCTTTTTACGGTACACGAGAATGCTTTCAATTGACAGGGCTAATTTAATTATCTTCCAATTTTTCACAGACCCTCGATGACGAGCAAACAAATAAATGTTTGCAAATTGTTAAATCAGAGATTGATTGCATTTCAATATCACGGCATGCTTCAAACATCGCATTCATCAGTACGTATTGTTTGTAGTAACTTTTTGAATTAAATTTAAATTGTTGCTTCTTGGTGTATTTGGAAATTTAATGCACATTTGAAAGGATGATTGAAAATGGCACACTGACAGTATTGCATCTTCTTATTTTATTTACATGACGTTGAATCGTCACATTTGTATATTTTTAGTCAGGTAATTGCTCAAAAATTCAGCTGATGGACTATTTCCAAATTATTATTCGGGTTTTTTTGTTGACTAAAGGGTGTTCCGATCAAAATTTGGTCAAACAGTTATGTGTTTGAGTCGATCAAAGTATTTATTAATAAGTCAAACTCTTTTTTCTATTTCAAGTTCAGTTAACACAGAATACAGGAGAAATATTCAGCTAAGCTTC
Organism: Aedes japonicus; assembly: GCA_034211315.2. NCBI lineage: Eukaryota > Metazoa > Arthropoda > Insecta > Diptera > Culicidae > Aedes > Aedes japonicus. Next base: position 24,878 of record JASCZW010009074.1, read on the forward strand.
CTTTTTACCGAATGCGAATTGCCGGATCTTTCGTTTAACACCTGCCATAAGATTTTGTACAGTCTCCTTGTCCACTTTATTCGCAGCAGAATGCCAGTCTGCCTTGAACTGTTTCTCGCTCACAATCGCTTTTTGAGTCTTCTTAAGGTTCCGCTTGACGATGGCCCAATATTGTCCAATTGGGCGGGGCTCTGGCGTGTTGGGAGGGTTATTGTCCTTGGGCACAAGCAGAAATTGAAAGTTCTCATATGAAAATCATTACTTTTTGCTAATTGAAACTTTCAATAATGGCAATAATGGAAACCAGATTTACCTGTGATGGGTAATTAGGTCAAATGCTTTTAGACAAAACACCCTTTACAACTGAAATTTTTGAGACACTTATTTATACTCAATTATTTTTATTTGGATCATTTTTTTGTAATTTAAGGTTCTTTCATTTAGGTATAACTATCCTAAAAATTTAGAGCCAATTCTAGTTCCAAAATATATTTCTAGTTTCTTGAAAGATTACTAACTTCCCCTAAAAATCTTTTCAAGATTCTTCCAAGAGGCTGCTTGGCTTTAATTTTTTTGTTTCTTCCGAAAAGTCTGAAGAGTTCTGACTGTTAAACATTTTCCAATGCATTGCATTGGGACAATCCCGATGCCCCAGGGGAACCCTTTAGGAGGAGACAAATGCAGATTCTCGCCGAAACATGCCTTTAAACGTTTCAAGTTTTATGATTTTTCATAAGTAGTCTACTTCTAGCCTTGAAATGGGTCAATGACAGTTGCCATTGTTTACATACCTACTAGGATTGGGCGATATTGAATCGGTGTTTACGAAATCGATCTCTTCGATGTCTATTTTCGATTTTTTAATTCGATGCTATGACACCAAGAAAAATCGGTAGCTTCATCTTTTGTTATGATATTTTCAATGTTCGAAAATGAAACATAATTAAAACGTGATTTATGCATGCTAAACTGATGAATCTGATCCCAAAAGTGGAAAATGGGAGTCTTCCATGGTCAATTTGGCAAAAATATCGTAGGAATTAAATTTACTGTAAAGTGAGGCTGACTGTGCCAATTTTTCTTTGAACCGTTGTACAACTGTATTTGTGGAGTTAACGCAAAAAACTAAATATGCTGTGAAAACTTAAAGTCTTGGATATAACTTCATGTTTCATGTCGTCAAATGAAGTCGCACTCGGCAGTATGCGCTCGCTATTGTATTCAAACCAAATGATTTCATTTTTTTGTACTTGACTAATGTCTATGTGAAACTATTCATGAACAGAATTTGAAGTTATTTGGTTCTTGTAAGGCTGAGAAATAGCGACTGGTGACGGAAATTGGTCCCGCACCTTATATGGGTACGATCAGATGACTTTAAACCAGCATTAAAATAGACAGTAATGGGCTAAGATGCGAACCTTGTGGCAGCTAGGGCGATTACTGGTAAGTTTTATTGCTTTCCTATTGTGGTTCACAAATCACATTGAAATATTCTAAAACGTATCAAATACGTAAAAATATTAGAAAAATGAAGCTGTGTCAATTGGATCCATTTTTTTGATTCTGGATGCTCACAGACTCGATTACCAACCTGGTTACCGAAATTACCGAAATCTGGGTAATTCGGGAATCAGCACGGTAATGGAGTTCATGAGCTTCGAAAATCATAGATAAACTGATCCAATTGACATAGCTTTCTTTGTTTATAGTATTTACTCATTTATGTTGAGGAAGTTGAGGAAGTGAATGCTTATTCACTTTGACGGCTCCATGTATTTATTTAGCTTAATTCGTTTAATTTTGTTCCAATTTAAAGAATAATGAAAACTGCACGTGTTGGATATTGACAAGGCAGTCAATGTGAAATTGACATAGTATCCTTTGACAATGACTCATACCTTGAACGAGTGACCACCAAGCATGGATGAAATTTAGTAGCACCGGTATGTTTCAGCGAGAAACCGTATTTGTCTCCTCCTGGAGAGTTTCCTCTGGGTATCCGGAGTGTCCTGGAATGGGCAATATGGTCATTCGTCCATTGATTTCGTTCATTGAATTTTCATTGTAATTGTTTATATGTTTAATCAATTACTGTAAACAATTACCTGTTTTGTTCCACGTTTTGAGAGCACTTACTACTTCTCAAGTATCTTAAACCCTTTGCGGGATCCACCCTGTTCACATTTAGGCTCCTACAAGGTTGGGGTTGTCAGAGTGTTTCTGCTTTTGGAGAGCTTAGATCAGTGATGTAGATCCAGAACCATCCAGGCCTCGAATCTTATTGTTTTTTTACCTTAAAATAGTTCCAAAATTCTCGTCGAAGTTTGATTTTTGAAAAAAAAATGATATAACGAGAGCTCGGCGGTCCAATGTATCACCGAGTTATTTACCGAGACTTCAGCTATTGGGATAATGGGCACTGTGGTAATTTATTAAACCGGACTCGGCCTAAAATTTAAGTGTGTAGGCGATAACTAAATCACAGCATATTAGGGACGTATAGCCATAACTAATCCACTAAAGGGCATTTATAACAGCTCAGTGGCATACGCGCGTTGTGCTCAAATTCTAAGTGCCACTGTGCCGGTACACCGCAATCAGTGTTGTAAATAGTCATTTCGACTAAGGGGGATTAATTTATCGATAGACGTTTTAAAAGCTGATATGGCGTTCGATGAAATAGTACACTGAAAAAACCCTTGCAGTAAAAACTACCATTTTTCCCGACTATGCCTATTTTCGAAACTACCATGAAATTTCAGTCAAATTTACTACGTTTATGGTACAGCCCCCAACATTTGTGGTCTATTTGAGAGCCTCCATGTTGATATGAACCCCACCATGATAAAATCAAACGCATTTATAATCAGGTGAAAATTGTTTGTGTTTGCGCGTAATTCAACATAGTAGTTTCTACTGCGGATTTTTTTTGTGTGTGTAGCGCTTGACTGAAGACTGCACTCGAAAAAAATGAGACACAATTTTATTGTGAGACATTATTTAGCGTGTTGATGAAAAATTACGAAATTTTAACAGGCTAAGAGTGTAAATTTCGAATAAGTAAGAGTAAGAGAGTAATATGTTCACGTTAGCAAAACATCATCATAATCGGTCTAGTGGTTATCGAGATGGCAACGGAACAAAAAGAGGTCCACCAAAAAAATATGTGCGCCATCACTGCGGGGTTCCATAATTCGGCGGTGTCCTGGGTAGTGAAGTCATTCAAGGAAACCCAGTGAAGGCAAGAAAGGCGTTGAATCTGTTAAACCGTCGACCGAACTTTTCGATCCACGATGTGGCGAAGAAGGCGGAGCTTTCTAACTGGTTTGTCGAAAAAACGATGTAACGTGCCGGAATCCACATCTAAAAGGTCAGGAAGATTCCAAACCGGAACGACAAACAAAACCCGGTAGCCAAAGCCAAGAAGCTATACCGAGAATGGCTGACGAAACTGAGGTGCGGCGTGATGGACGACGAGACTTACATCAAGGTGTACACAAGGTATGGAAGAATATGGTGGACAAATTCATCAAAAAGTTTTATGTGTGGCAGGGCATCTATGGATGTGCTCAGATAAGCCAGACATACATCACGACGGGTACCATGAATGGGTAAATCTACCGAGACGAGTGCCTGCTGCTCTCTCTACGTTCTCGAGGCAGGGAGATGCTTATTTGGCCAGAAATTGGCATCCTGCCAATACTCGCGGCAAGTCTTAGACTGGTATAAAGAGAACAATGTTGTTTTTTTGTACCAAAAGACTTCAAACAACCGGACTCGCCGCCATTTCGTCCGATATAGATGTTTTGGGCCATCATGAAGGCCAAACTTTGTAAAACACCTAAAGAATTCGAGAACGAGCTGGCGTTGATGATACAGTGAACGAACGATATAATACGAAAACCTTATGAGTGCGTGCTTTCGGTCATTGAGAGGATATCTTGTAAATTTATGGTTATAACCATTCAAGGTGAAACATAATCATAATGTCTTAGTTTATTCTCTGAAAATTTGAAGAAAATCCGAATAAAACTAAATTTTGGGTAATCATTTTTGTGTGTCTCATTTATTTTCAAGTACAGTCTTTAATTCTACAATTTGCTCTAACTGTAATATCGAACGCGTATATTCGCCGCAATATCTAAATGACATTCAATGGTGAATATCATTTGTATATTACGATAAACATACAGCATAAACAATCTCATTGAACCAAACGATTACATACAGCACTGCCCACGTTATCATTGTGGAGGACCCTTACCCTACACACTTAGTTTTTTTTACAGAAATCTGTAAAGTTTTACCGAATTCTCAACAGCTGAACGTTCGGTAATTCGATTTTACGGATTTCGGTGAAATTTTACAGATATCTGTAAAAAATTTACCGGATGTCGGTAAAGTTTTACCGAAATCCGTTAAATTGGATTACCGAACGTTCAGCTGTTGAGAATTCGGTAAAACTTTACAGATTTCTGTAAAATAATCTGAGTATGTACTATTACTAAAAAGACTTTTCCATACCTTGGTGATTATCTTGTTTTTTTTTCTTCGCTCGTGTTGTGCAATGTAAATTAGTATTTATTCTGAAAATGATCTATCCTCCTAAGACACGCACATTAGTTGCGCGAATTCCACTCACATGTTGAAACAATAAACACGAGATTCTTCAGTTGCTGTAATAAGCAAAAGTCCTCTCTCATTCCCATAGCAATTTTCCAAAGTTTCTATTTAAGGGCATAGGGTTAAGAACTCCTTGCCGTCATAAGCCGTAATTCTTTCCTTTTTTTTTACTCTGCCTCTCTCTCTCTTTTCTTTCTCTCTCTCTCTCTCTCTCTCTCTCTCTGAACGAGTTGATATACACACCAGGATTTTTTAAACAAAGAATATTAGGGAATTTCATCACCATTTCATTTGTTCCATTGCATTCGTTTAAAAACTCCAGATTTTTTCGATGTTGTCAGAATCTAACACTGATTCGACAAAAAAAAAAGAGGCTAACAACAAGCGTTCCCTTTGTTATCATACAATGCGTTGAAAAGACATTGCGATGGGATTCAATAAACGTAGCAAACGTTGGTTCGGTCACATTAAAAACACGCTTATGCCCAAGTAGTGTCCTACCCTATTGAAACTTGGAAAATTCCTCCCCCACGAATCGGCAATTTAAAGTTTGTCTACCATCATCTCATCAGTGTGAACAAATATGCTGTGTGAATTTTCGCGAAAACAAAGTAGAATGTGAACCAGGGTCCCCGTCGCTGGCTGCTATCAAGTGCTCAAAGTGTAGGTACAGGTAAACTTCCATCTGTTATGTATAATGGATGTTGATAATCATGGAAAGGAGCTACGTCGTAAAACTAGCTCCGAGCCACGGTTCGCAAAATGGCATCTAAAATGCACCTTTATCAACCTCTTAAGATAGCAGTAGGCAAAACAGAGAGCAATTATCTGAGCCTTTGACAAATTGAATTATCAAACTCCAAGAAAGGTGGCAAATTGTTCTGACGGTCGGACAGGTGCTTAGGTAAAACGAATCGTGATTCACCATGATTGGTTGATTTACAGTGAAAGCCCTAATCGATTTTACTTACAGCTTCTTCGTATGAGAGGCCTTTTATTTGCATTCTGACCGAGACACGAAAAAAACCACGATGCGATAAATGAATTGCGTTCTTAAAGGGTAAGCGATATTTCCATTCTTGCTACATTTGCAGCACATTTCGCAAAGTGCTATTTTCGGGCGAACATGTTCGCATTAATATGGCGTGAAAACATGAATATTTTATTATTTTTTTAGAGAATGATTCTCTCCATACATTCGCAGGCTGTTCAAATATTCCCATTGGAAGCACGAGTGGCTCTTGAGAGCAATGCGCTGTTTTGTACATCTCGGTGATTCTGCACATTGGTAATTCCACCGATGCGATGTACGTTACAGCAGAAGAGGATCCAGCAGAGTTAAGCTTTTCCATGTGCTAAAAGCCCACGCATCGTTCAGCTTCCCTCACATGGTATGGATAGCCTGAACCGGCAGCCATACTCATATCGCAGAGTATATCCGAGGCCGTGAAAGATACCTTCCATAAAATTATTTATTTAGTTTTATTTTCTGTTTGCAGTCATCCGCTCGATGCGAGTTAGCAATGCGTTTATGGTGAATAAACACAATTGGTGGCACACCGAAAACTCAGCACTGGTGTTGACGAGGTATCTATCTCTTGGGATCAACAGCATATTTGCATTGCGCTTTATGTAAACAAAAAAAACATTTGGATTATAGTGAGGCATTTTCATGGATTTTCCCTTTGGGTGGCAGGCTTACTGCAAAGGAAGATATAATCAAACTAAATTATGCCTATAAATACGCACATTTGAAATGATTTAGAACTTGAGCATCTTTTGCGTGTAGGAGGCAAGAGCTGTAAATTAGTAGGTGATGAAAAAGATTGCTACTGAAATAACGAATAGGTATTACTTGAGTACGCTTGAAAATATCCTTCTCCTTTCTTAAAGTCGACATTTTTGAGTAAAACACAATATTTTTGAGATTCAAACTTAATATGACCGCTCCCCTTGCGGCCAGAGATTGTTGACGTAAACACTGTCAACAAAAACCACCTAAATGTTCGAAAAAAAATCATTAAGGTGAAACATTTTTGCGACAATTATGGTGTACGCTCAATTTAGCCCAGATGTAAAAGACACATTCCCAGAACTTTTTAAAACCTTGAATTTTCGAGATACTTTTGAAAAAGTATGTTTACAGTCATGCGAATTGAATCCCACATCAAAATATTTAATATGTAAACAAATTAACCTATAAATGTGTCTTTCCTCGATCTTCTCTGGGATGTATGCTCAATTTTGCGATTGACTGTCGCCATGTCAATCAAGATATTTGTCTTTCTAATTGCGACGATATGAACGTATTGAAGGAAAAACTTTCATATCAACATAGGGCATCAAAAGTGGAAGTTAAGGTACTTAAGAAAAATATACCTAAACCTAATCCTAATCTCACACTAACGCAGCCATTTCTTGAAGGCATCCTGGAAAATTATGGTTTCTTGAATACATAATTTTTCATGTTATCGGCCAAGCCAACTGCGTAGTATGTGCCGCAGAGAGGATTCCAAGAACTAGAGCGATTCCAGAAAGATCTAAAATCGCTCTAATACTCTGAATCAAGGGAAGGAAGAAAGCGTGGACCTCCCGTACCAAACGCTGCCATGTAGAGTTAAACAGTGTGATAATTTGTACTCTATCGTTGGGAGCATAGATGCTAGAAAGATTAGTGTATGCTCCTTTTGTCTGTGGATGAACTTTTGGCATTTGAACCAAAAGCCTGGCAATAATTGCCAAGGTTATTGCGCCTTATCTCGCTCAATGGGGGGTAAGTGGACCAATACTTACGACGATGGATAAATGCGAAGCTGAAAATAGCATAAACATATTGTGAAGGGATGTTAAAATATAAAATGAGAATAACATGTGTTCTGTCTGCATGTCTTTCGATTGTAGCCCTGCTGCAATTGTAAATGGACTTGCATTATCATTGCCATGAAAGAAAATAAATTAAAATTTTCATACAATCCTCGGGAATTCCATGGATGATCCAAAAGTATATACCGTATAAAGAATACTTACATTTTTCGTGGTAGAGTAAGATTTCAGCATGCTAGCTTACCGGGGCCGCGCTGCCTACAATGCGTTGTTGGGACTGCCTTCTAAGGTATAGCTGACGAGATACAGCGTTTCTCACTCAGCCGCTGGTGGACAGACGCTCGGCACGCACCTCCTCAATCTAGCTGAAGTCAGAAGGACAACAGTGCCCAGGCTGCACTACCAGTTAAGTAAGCAACCCTTAGCTGGCGGTCTTTGTCATCTCTTGACCCGTGGAAGCATGAGGTAGGAACTTGTGATGACCAGAGCTATGTTGCGGGGACGCACGCTCCATCACAGTTGTCGACTCACCATTTTGCAGCCCTTTGGTTAAGTACCCAAAAATATACAGAAAAAAATGATGAATTTTATCAGGCGTGAAAAATTTCCCCTCGTTCACTTGCAAGCCAAAGCTACCGTAAGCAATGAGATTGGTTGCAATCTTCATGCAACTGACTAGATTCAGGCATACCATATGATTTTTTTACAGTTTTCAATATTAAAAATTAAAACTTTGACACGTATAGACCAATAAAGGTGAAAAGTGCAAAGCTAAGATAAAAAGTGCAATACTGAATACTACCCAGAACTTAACTGCCGACCATTAGATAGTTTAATGGTTTTAAATTTTAAAAGTACCTATTTAGAAAATTACATCTGGAATAAACATATTTGAAGTTTCTAGTTTTGAATGACAAGAATATAAAACGATAAAATTTCATCACAACAAAATAACTTTAAAATTAAGGTGACTGGTCAGGATATAGAGCCTGGGATTAGATTCGACTTTCATTGTACGAGTTCAATGATTCAATCTCCGGAAGTAGAAGGAAGGATGATTAGTTCAACAGTTGTAGTTACTAGACCAGTCCATCCACACTGCCACAGATAGGATAGTTATGTTACTGAGGTAGTGTTTTTATTTTATATTTTATCAGGAATTCAGGAATTGTAAGTGATGCGATTTTTCAAAGGGAAGGCGAAGAAGTATGCTTTTTTAAATCTAGTTTTATGTAAATCTAGTGGGGAGGCAAAAAAGGATAATGGCGGGCCTCGGATTAAACTCGCAACCTTCTGCTTAGAATGAAAAAAACTGAATGAACTGAGAGTTATTCCGAGAGTCAAAGTGACATCTGTCACTTATAGAAGTGAGAAAAGTCACCTGCGGTGTCGTGACTCATCTGGGTAAACCAAATGGAGTGTCGCGTTCGGTCATTTTTCTCACTTCATCAAGTGACAAACGTCACTTCGACTCTCGGAATAACACTCACTGCCTTCCTGCTTCATTCAAATACCTTTAATTTAGAAATTCAAATATATCTCTTCTTCAAGCACCTGATGAAAACATAGACAAAATTCAAAGATAGGTAAGATTGTTTCAAGTAAATGATCAGCCTTGAGCCGGGAGGTAGGTGCTAATAGCCAGGTGGTCAAAACGGTCTGGTCTGGTGAACATGGAAACCTTCATGAGGAAGTAAAAGTCAAGGCCGGCGGTGTGGAAAGGGCAATCGGCCACTCAAAAGCAGCGGCTGTAAATGTTCTTCAAAAATGACTTCCCTTCTTGTATGGCTTAGTGTTATTTGTCTTTTTTGCGCTTTGAACAAATCAAACGGATACTCTCAGTTTTTTGGCAACCTATCGGACTGAGTTCATTTTTAGGAAACAGAAGCTCAATATAATTCTTTTCCTTTTGCGGGTTGATAGAGCTGCTTCTGGTTCTGAATCTTGGCAGATCGTCCTTTGGTGATTTTTGGCACGCCACCCAAATAATTTTTTTTTATTAAAGTTTTATGAAAGCCACTAGATATTCTTTTGGTTTTAATACGGCACCAAGAGGTTTCAATAGCCTACATATTTTAGTCAGGTTTATGAGAATCTAAACAGCTTGTTTACTGTAATCTTCAAACCTTGTATTCTCAAAGTGCTTTTACTCCTATCAAAGGTTTTATTTCAAATTTATGAACACGTAAAATGCTGTTTGTAATGCCGTTTTAGGACTCATTCATGTTATCTTGTATGGTCAGCTAAAAAAGTAACAGCATTTTAAACCCAATTTGCCTCCAGTAAATGAATTTATCAGCAAATTAACATTGAGGGAAGTCAATGTGGTTTTAAAACGACAAAAAACATGACAAAATAGTTTGCGTAGTCAGTAGTAGTCATTGCGAAGATAAAATGTCTTTTTTGGCAAATCTGTGATTTATTCCAATCGCTATATTGAAATATAAGAAATACTTGGAATGTGGAAAAATAGATTCACCAAATTTTAAATGTAATGCAAATGATCGGAGACCAATTTCGGTATTCTTTTTGAAAACTTTATTGTATTTCATAAATTTTCAGGAAATTCATGATTCATCCAATGAATATGTTTGTTTTGATTTTTTGTTGTTGTTGTTAACTCGCATAATTTCCGAGGCGCATCAATTTTCGGCTCTTATCGTGCCAATATTACCCATAACATTAAATACGCATGTGATTTGTAGTACACTGTAAAAAAAACTCAATTGTTTCGGATATTTTGCTACGAAACAAAATTTTCCGGAATTGTTCCGAAACTTATTTTTTAGTTATTATTTACTAAATCAATCAGAAGAGCAAAGAATCGAACAAACCAGAAAAACAAAAACCAACCAAGATATCAGAAGTTTGACATCTGTGGCCATTTGGTCGTTTGCTGGATTTCATGGCCACCAATAGGTTTTATGAAGGTTCTCAAGTGGTCATAACATCTTTGACTAGAACATTTTTCAAAATATTTATGGTCTTATAAAGGTTTTTTTAAACTTGTTTTCATGACCTTCTATAGAGTGGGCCACTTGGTATGTGACTGTATTTTAGCTGGATTGAAAACGCACTTATTTGATAATTTTTAAATATGAACAGTAATGTCCGTATCTTCAGTGTGCTGAAAAGAGATTTAAATTTTTCCACACACTCTTCCTAGCTCAACGGGAGCTCTTCTCTCTTGTGTATATTCACCCCCGCGTTTGCTTGCGGGTAGCGCATGTGAGTGTGAAAAAATGATTTTTATTCACACAACACTCGATCGCTCTAGAGTGAGAAGAAGAGCTCTCAAATTCACAGAAGTGAATGCAGATAAATTCCCTGTCGCGTGCGCCCCAGTGAGCTCACGGGCGTGGGCTCTTCTACTAATATACAGCAGTGATTGCAAATTCGCTTTGGCGCTACATATCAGAGACAGAAAGAAGAATGTTTCTTCCCGCTTCCTTTTTTCGAACATTTTTTACAAATCCGACGAAGTTTTCACTATCAACGGCACCAGCGAATCACACAGAGAGCACTGGCGCGTTCTCACCCAAGTGTACGCGGCAGCGATCGCAGGCGAGTGCACGTGGACGAAGACAAATAAGAGCATGTGAGAGCGGTCGTTTTAAAGAGAGAGTGATTCATTCACTCAAAGCCATCCCCTCACTGGCGCACACTTTCACTCAGTCTATTTACCACCGAATGAAATAATGAATTTATATTTTCTCAACTTAATGGCAACATGTGTGCTACTAGGGGCGAAATGCCATCTCTGATTATTGATTTATGAGTTATTAGTATCCATTCTTATGATTTGATTCCATATAATAGAAATCATATATATGCAGTAGAAAGCCAGCAATCCGTGAAATTCTGAGCAACATAAAGCTATGTCGCCACATTTTTTAAGCCATCGGCTGGTGGCTACAAAAATGTTGCGTCGCCTGGAGAAAACGGTACAGAAATATCATATTAGATTTTCGCCCATGAACGGTTCACTTTTGCGTGTGTTCAATTTTGTCGTAACGAAAAATGTCAATTCTAGACAAAATAGTCAAAAGGTCGAAAGTAACATTAGTAAAAAATGACTTCTACCGTATTTTTCGGGCACCTGCTTGCTCCCACAACCAAAATAGCACCAGAAACAGATACAGGGAGTTATCACCTTCCCGTCGGTAGTGGATATAGATGTTAGCAACCTAGCATTTCCAGGAAATTTACGTTTTAAGTCATTGTTTACATTTGTTACTTTCGACCTTTTGACGATTTTGTCTAGAATTGTCAAATTCACCACCACTGTCTGCAAAATAGTTCCTTGTAGTATTTTTGAAAAATGAAATCTCTAGTGTCTCTAACCAGTGTATTGCCTCACACGATGATGCAAATTCCATCAAAATTAAGTAAAGCTTGTGCTTTTTATTGCGTTACATAAGTGTCCTCTTTATGAAATTAACAGTCCTTAGCATGATTGCACGGTGGGTACAGCAGTAGTTAAACTTGCCATCATTTTTATGCATGGGACACACGATAACTTTTATCCGATCTTCTAGTAGACACTCTTCCTCCCAAATATTGGTAATCACCCAGTACAGCGCCCTTGCCAGTGCCTAACCATCGAATTTTGCTCGCTTGGGAGATTGTCAACACCCGCAGCTTTGAGCTTTTTATCCGACCAATTTTCAACCTTCCTGCTGCTCGTCAAAGTACTGTTTCCACTAGAAAAACCTTATCTTTTGACAGTTAGGTCTATTTCTTTCTAGTGCAAGACTTGTGGTCCGTTGTGGTCGCGAGCTATTCAACTCGTAAAATATGCATGTGTCTGTAATATTGCTGGTTGCAGTTGTGATTGGACTCCAGAAGTGCATTTTGCGCATTTTAAAGTGTGATAAAAGTGCACGTTTACGTCAAATCGTTTTGTTGTCTTCGATGCACTTATCGTTTATGCTGAAAGGTATAAGTTCACTGAAGACAGGAAACGATTTGACGTAAACGTGAACTTTTATCACACTTTTTCTGATTTTGTCGGAGTCCATTTTTAACTGCAATCAGCAATAATAATCATGTGTTCTTAAGTGTGTGACCCTATATGTTCCCTGCGTAACTAACACAAACATACACTGCCGTAGGGTGCACTTGCATATACAAATATATGGCGACGAAATTAGCAGCGTTTGCAGCATACCATTCTAGTACCTCCTTAGAGTAGTGGCAGCTGGCTAGATCTGGCCAAAACATAACGTTAGTCTTGTGTTGCCGAATGAAGGGTAAAATCCGCTTTTTCAGACACTCTTTAATGTAAACCTTCGACGTCATTGTGTGGGATGTAATGAAAACCTTTAAGGCCACAACTGCAAATTCCTTGCCAAATCATTAGTTTTGGAGCAAACTTATCAGCAAAAACAAATTTGTACCTGGAGGCGACATCCTCACGACCAGTTTCCAGGTTAAAATTTTCGTTTCGTTTTCGGGAATTTGTTTATAATCCATTTTGACATATGTTCGGTCATCCATTAAAATACAGCCATCAAATTTGGTCAAAACTCGTTCGTATATTTAATCGTGCTCGCTTTTTGGCCACTAAATTTTGTTTCAGGGAGCAATTCGGATGTTTACTGGCAAAAAAAGACTTATATCATTCTCTTGAAAGGATGTTACGCACGGTGGAAAAGTTGGAATCGAATTTCTTTGCCAAATCACGTATGGAGACACCTGGGTTGCCTTTCACGTACTTCAACACCTTTCTCCTCAGCTCTTTGTCCATGGTGCCACTTTTATGATAGATGCGCTGTGCTGTATCCACACTCAGAGTATCCTTGTAACGTTTGATTACTAGACACACCGTTAATTTTGGGAATTTTAACACTTTTGATATTTTTGAGGCAGACCTCGAAGGATGCACAATTAATTTTCTTTTCTCAAGTAATTTGAGAAAAACTTTTCACCAATTTCTTTGTCAATGAAACATCAACAAATGCCTATCAAACATTTTTTGTTCCAACCAACAGGGACGCGGTGGTTTTTCAAACCGTTCGTCCAGATTTACTTTGAATCGAGCTTTAGTTCCACGACCTACTTGACACTTGGTATTGCTCGCGGTTATGGGAATGGGAAACAGGAAAATAAGGAAATCTGAGAAAGGAAAGACAAATACGAAAAGTTCCGAAATTTTCAATAACACTATTCACTTAACAAAAACTAAAACACGGAACACAGAATTATTTTCAGTGGGCATCATATATTACGTTTTGTTCTAACAATAGCTATTTATTGCACCTGGTAATAAATTACAAATCCAACGTACATTCTAGTCCCAGACGCAACCAGTCAGCAAGCTCAATAGAAGAGAAGCTAGCATGTTTAGAATTACATGCAAAGGTACACCCAAAATAAGAGGTGCACTATTGACTCTCATCTCAGAGTGCCTCTAACTTGTGACATATAATCATGGGTTCTCGTTTATTGAGATACTTTCGCGATATTATTCCGTTTCTCAACCTCTACAAAAGTGATAAATTACTGATTTTTGGGTGTAAATACATAGGAATCCATGAATCCAGTACAATGGGATTCGAAATTGGAAACATCCTCCCCCGTTTGTTTGCATAAGGGAGAAGGTGTTTAGTACCAAACAATGAACACACGCACAAACGAACCATTTTCCCTACACTGTACAAAATAATCGTCTGCACCAGAGAGAGTAATGTGACGGCGTGTGGACCTATGTGATATGACAAACATTTTGATTAGCATTGTTTACTGGGAAAACAGGAAATTAGCGACGAACGATTGACATATAAATACCTACGTACAACAACGATGGCACACATTTATCGGTGACAGGATTCGGAAGCTGTTAGCAAGCGAAAGCCTGAATACATCGATTCTGCTGATGCTGCAGGCATGTCAAGCTCAGCGAATGGATCTAAATGGTTTCGTTTGGAAATCTGAGATCTTGAACATACTTGGAATTCTTTGATGCAGTGCCACTTGTTAACCTATACAGTGTGTCATGTGAACCTGTACAGTGTTAATTGGTTTAAATATAAAAAGTTGAGCCATTCAATTTTGATTTAACTTTAACACTTTTGGAAAAGCAATAGCCCCGAGATTCATCAGAACGTAGAGACTCTTATAGAGTGGTCAATGGGGAATCACGTTCCCCATTGACCATGTCACTACTTTATTAATGTAGGTGTTTGTGATCGAATATTTGAACAAAATGATAATACCCTATTCTCGCCTCATACGAACAGACAAATAAAATTTGGAGCCATGTCTTTACTTCTTATGCTCGCACCGAGAAGACGTAAGAATTGTGATTTTGAAACATCGTTTTCTAATTGGAGAATAATCATTAGACTAACGCAAATCAGGAAACAATATGATCGTTACGATCACAATCTATTTTTAATTAGGTTTTCATCAGTTATAAATCACTCAAAAAAATGCATTTCGATATGCACATTAGATTTCCATATATCGCGGCAAACAAAATAAATAGATCCTTGATCCAATAAGACTTAAATTCAAGGCAACTGCTTTTCAACCAATCTTCTCCACATTGAAATTAACTGCCCTCTACGAACGGACAAAGCCAACCTCTGCCGAGATAATAGATCTATAAACTGATTTACGGTAGATGGTGAGGATTAATTTATTACGGTTGCAACGGTCAACACTTTGTATGCTGAAGGCCAGTGCTTGAAACAGCTTCGCACCTTTTGCATTCCTCCTGAACTGCAGTGGATACCAACGCTTTCGAAATTCAGCTGGCGGGAGGTACAAGCCATGTAAACAAGTTTTCGAAAATATTTGCTCATGTTTTGCAACATTGTTGTCTTACAATAGATGCACCTACAAGCCGAACAAAATTCCTTACTTGCAAGTAACAAGAACGACTCTATTCTTCGGGGATAATCTGATAATGTTCGCCAACTGACTCCCTGTGCTTAGAAAAGTTAACGCAAGGTTAAATGGAGTTATTTAACTGGATTTACGGAAACGGTTATGCATTGTGTATTTTACCTACATGGTATGTTTGGAATAGTTTGCATGCAAATATTTAAACCACTGTTGCACTGTTGAGCACACTAGTAGATACAAGAAGATGAAAAAGTTGTTGTTATTGAGTTTAGAGCTCTGTGTTTATTTATGATCGCTTTTGTTGACTTTTTACCCTTCTAATCAAGAAATGTGCATTTAAGTAAATTAGAATGGTGCATATTACTACCCGTGGTTGCTACGGTATTTTCTTGACTGTTTCTAAGCGGTAAGCTGAGGAGCAATTTACGAGATTAATTTGTTCCCATTACTTACAAAAACTCAAACTTATTATCCTTTCCCTAGGATCAACGGGATTAGATAATGCGTTAATGAACGTCAAGTATTGCTATGATATTGTAAAACGCTGTAACATCATATTCAGTCAGATTTGTGTCAAAACTTTACTTTCGACCGTGTATTTTGTGAACTCGTTTGATCGTTTGATCGATGATCTCAAGTAATGCTGTTTTCATACTGAGCAGTTATAACATGCTATAAGAATATCTTGATGATATTTCACTTGTCGATAATTATTATAACTTGTTATTCGTCCGAAGTCTGAGTCATCAGAATATTGTTCACCCAACAAGATGAGGATGTTAATTTTCGCGAGTGCTACTCGACAGTAGTGTAAGAATTATTTCTTCAGAACATAAGACGAATTTTCGAAATCTCCTTTATTGCTACTATTTGGCTATTTGTTTACGGACAAGCATTAGTAAATATTCCACACAACTAAAGACTGTACTCGAAAATAAATGTACCAGAATAAAAACTGCTCGACGACTATTATGTCTACCAGCTGAACCGATAATCGCTCAACAGCAACAAGAAATTTGGTGGTGGAGTTCTTGTAACTCAAAATTCGAATCTTAACACTCAAGAAGTTTGAATAACGTTTGCATAAAATAACAGTGACTTTTTTCGGATGGTGATAAAAAAAAGCTAACCGCTTTAGATAAATTTCCCATGGAAGGTCATTATTCAAGCTTACTTGCAAAAAAATTTACGCCCTTGCGAACGGCCTCCGGCAGTTAACCGGAACATTCGCAATGGCGGACGACATGAGTGTAGTGATGTTTTTGAGTTTTTGCTTCGTTTTATTTATCAATTGCTCCTTAGTTCTCGCGGCAAAATTGTTGGAGTAGATCTTGCGCTTTAGGTTGGCCCAGAAATTCCCGATGGGACGCAGTCGGAGGACGTTCGGCGGGTTCACCGACTTGAGTACCACATCGATATTCAGCCGCTCCATCTCCTCCAACGATCGCTTTGAGTAGTGGGCCGATGCCAGATCCGGCCAGAGCGTCTTCGCCCTTATGGTATTTCTTGATGAACGACGCATCTTCCGGCAGGCTTTTCGTACTATAAATTTCCCCATTCACGATCAGTCCAGAGCAGCACCTTCTTGGGGAACTTGGTGTGTGACATGAACTTCATTTTGGAGCTCACTTCCTTCGTGGGGGAAGTAAAATACGAAGTGCCCTTCCAGTCGTTGCCATCCAGGGTGAGATAGGTCTCGTCGTCCATCACCACCGCCACGTCGCGATTCGCCGGGAAATTCGAGTTAACCATATTATTCAGCCGCTGCCACTGCGTCATTGCACTGCAGTTCCGAGACCAGCGGACGCGACTTCCGCTTCCTGGCATTTATTTCATGTTTGCCAGGTACTTTTTCACTGTTTGGCCGGTTGAACCTACCTCCTTGCAAAGCGCACGCAGCGATGTAGCCACTTTTCCCTCGGTCTTCCTATTCAGCATCCTTGGAGCTTCTTGTCGCTCAAGGTCGTCGGCCGTCCGGAACCGGGCTTTGATGCGCTCTTTGTTGTCTACAAGTGTCAAGATGTAGAAGATGCCGGAACGGGTGTATCCGGCGTCCACAAAGTGCCGCACGATGTCCGTTTTCGACGCGGCGTGGTGCCGTTTGAACGCGCACACTTCTGAACGGAGTTGCTTCACTGTTTTTGCCATCACGGTTAGAGTTCGAGCTGTAAAATTTTGTCTGCTGACTCATGGGTTACTATGATTGATGCTGCATGAGTAATTTCGTCAGTGTAGGTGAAGGTAAACCCATTTTTTATGCAAACCTTATGTTTGAGTATCCACTAAAACCGGATCTTTATTCCCCCCGATCGTATTTGCGACAGCATCCTTATCGATAAGCCCGCTGTTTCTTTGGTTTGGATCGTGTCCCAGTGACAATATCGTCATCGTGGGAGATTTTAACCCCAGCACGATTTCATGGCATATCGATAATAAGGGCTTCCGTTATCCAGACAATTCTTGTTCATCATTCAGATCGACGTTTCTTTCCTTGCTCGCTGCTTATGCTATAAGTTATGGCATTCCGAACGCAAATAACCGTTTGCTGTTTGGATCTATGTTTTATAAGCAAAGAATTGTGTTGCGCAAGCAATCAGACAGACAGAAGAAAAGTTATTTCCGATTTCGTAACTATATTTGCCGGGTAATGTTATAAAACCCGTTTAGTGTTCTTCTTTTTTTACTTAATCTGTCCGTACTTGCACAACCATCCGTACTATATGTGCTATTACTGTATATCTCGTTAACAAATATGTTGTGTATATGGTAAATTAATATATCCTGCAAATATCAAAGCTGGCACTAATCGAAATATTTTTAATTAGATTTAGATAGGAAAAAACTAAATAATTACACTCTAGTTATTAATTTCCCTAGCTCACCAATGCACACACACTTTCTGATAACTGGTGAATAAGTCTCGTACTCACGGAAACGTCACCCAGCGCTCGGTGGGTGGTTGACAGCTCGGTTGCCAGTTTGAGACCAGGGTCAATGTTGCTGAGTTGCGAGAGGTGTGGCACATCCCGTAGGGTTGTGACAATCCCCCCGGTACGCCACTGCTATTGAAGTGGCTTACCACCGTTGGCACCGACGTCTAACACAGCAACCTTGGTCGCTGGTCTCTCCAAAAGACCATTCGCTGTCTGCACGGTTGCCCGTTGCACCTGGCCGTCACTGGATCGAACGACCTTCACGATGCGGCCCCTCGGCCAGCAGTTCCTTGGGAGATTGTTGTCCACGATCAAGGCCAATTCACCTTCTTCGATGGGCTTTGTCTGCTGGAACCATTTTGTCCTTCGGGTTAGCGTCGGCAGGTATTCAATCACCCATTTCTTCCAAAACTCGTCAGCGTATAACTGGGCCATCTTCCAAGACTGCTTGAGTACTAAAGGACGGTCGTCGAAGGCGATCGGGGGCTTGTTTCCATTCGAACACCCTAACAAGAAGTGGTTAGGTGCTAAGGGGGGTTCACTGTCGGTATCTAGCGGTATGTGAGTGAGCGGTCTTGAATTGATGATCATCTCGATCTCCATGAGCAGTGTTCGGAGGACTTCTCGCAACTCGCGTGAAGCTCCAACGAAATTTGTGCCTCGGTCGCTAATGATCTCAAGCGGTGATCCTCTTCTAGCGATGAAGTTACGCAGAGCAAGAATACAGGAATCCGTCGTAAGTGAATGCGCGAGCTCGATGTGTACACCTCTCGTCGTCAGGCAAATGAGCAGGACGCCCCAACGTTTCTCAACGCGTCGTCCGACTGCTACTGACATCGGGCCGAAATAGTATATACCGGTGTACTAGAGACGTCGCTGAAACGCCGCCAAGCGTGCTGGAGGAAGATTTTCCATTGCAGGGGGCTGCAGATTCACACGACTTATCTTGCAATGCTGGCAATTTCTGCGGACTCGGTTGTACTCAGCTCGAAGACGTGGAATGTAATATTTCAGCCATACTTCGCTCATCACCGTTTGATGATTTTGGTGACGATACTTGGCATGATAATCAGCAATCACCAAATCGGTTACATAATGTCGCCTCGGAAGCAGGATCGGATGCTTGACGGATTCATCCACCCACTCGCAGGCGTCCATTCGTCCACGCATTCGTAGTACGCCGCGTTCGTCGATAACTGGACTCAGCTTGTATAACGGGCTGGCCTTAGGGATGTTGCTTAGCCAGGATTGCTTGTCCTGATCCACGTTGCTCAGCAGGTGAATTTCGTTCGGATAGGCTTGCCGTTGAACTTGACGGTAGATGGTTTGTTCGGCACGATGCAGCTCTTCTTGCGCAAGTGGTCCTAGATCGACAGGTTCCTGCTTAATTCAATTACGAAGGTTTTCGATGTATCGGGGAACGTACGCGACCGCTCTCAGTAGTCGTTTCCATTGGAAAAAACGCTCGAAGCACATCAGTGGCTCCGTGATCATGTGATAAAGAACACTTGGACGAATCTCCTCTGCAGTCGTCGCTAAATCTCCACCTTCACCTGGCCACTCGCTTTCTGGTTTCAATAGGAAGTCTGGTCCGCAGAACCAGCGACTTGTGGGTTGTAAGTCCGGCAGCCGTTGCCACTTCGTTCCGTCGTCAGCTACATTCGATTTCGTAGATACCCATCTTCATTCATCTCCACCGGTAGTTTCCAGCAGCTCACTGACTCTAAACGCTACGAATTGACTATAGCGTCGATGATCAGATCGTATCCAGCATACAACGTCGCGGGAGTCAGTCCAGAATATTCGTTGTGCAATCTTCATCCTGTGTGAGCTTGTAATGCTGTCTGCCAAACGTGCACCGACTACGGCAGCTTGTAATTCTAAACGTGGGCTTGAGAGGA
Source organism: Aedes japonicus (assembly GCA_034211315.2). NCBI lineage: Eukaryota > Metazoa > Arthropoda > Insecta > Diptera > Culicidae > Aedes > Aedes japonicus. The sequence continues at coordinate 45,012 of JASCZW010009074.1, forward strand.
ATTTCAGTGGTGCTACCCTTGTCTTTGATCCGATCATCGCACATTCCACCACACCACCTTCTTCGAATTCAAAATGCCACGGCAGCGATCCGTTTTCGCTTGCTTCGCAGAAGACGTGCAGTTGAATAACGTTCGTAGCTTTATCAGATGTGATGTGACGATAGCAACGAGGAACGCTCACTTTACGTACGTCGGGCAGCACTGTAATTCGAGATCATCCACTTCTCAGCCAGCTTTTTGTGATTCGATCGTCCCAGGCG